>LGAG01000038.1:702632-734795 GCA_001278395.1 Lerema accius | reverse complement strand
AGTATGTATTTTTCTTTACAAACCTGTTTTTGTTGAAATTAATCGTCAAAAAAATAAAATATTTTTTGTTTTGCATAACCAATCTAATATCTTACTCTATTCTTTGTAACTTAATACCGTCAAGGAACAAAGAATATTATTTTATCTTTTTATTAGTACCTGGATAACAAGAAGCAAAGATAAGTTTAACTAGGAAGCAACCCCAGGATGGAATCAAAGAGTGAGCTCTCGATACAACAAGCCAATTGCTCCGCTAACGACGCTCTTCAGACCTCGAGAGAACTGCTTTAGTTATTTATACTGCGTCACGTATCGGATTTATTAACAACCAGTGACCGACCGTCGCTCACCTACGTCATTTTATACGAGTTTTGACATTTTTTTTTCACATTTAAATCAATTTAATAAAATTTAATTTATTATTATTGTTAAAAAAGCGAGCTTTAGAAAAAAAACTTGTGGAAAGAAAATTTTAAATTAAAATATTTTATAAGATATAATAGGTAAGTTTTAAGGATTTAGTATCAGAATTATTCTCTGAAAGAGAAGACTCTCTTAATATTGTTAAGATAAGTTACGAGTATTCTCTTTCACTTATCATCTCAGCTTTGTTTTAAAAATGATGACGTCTTATTCGATTCTCTTCGATAAAACAACTTGTAATTATGCTAGATAAAAATGAGAAGCAGTTTACTAAACGTTCTTATAATAAGTGTGTAGTGTACGTACGTATACTCACATATTAATGGTAAAAAAGTTACGGGTCATATCTTTGATGTTAGACCGGGATACGGCGAAGAAAAAGAAGTAGTGGATACATATTTTATATCGAGAAGCGTAGTAGATGCTGGAGCGTCTTCAATCCCTTGGCCGCAGTGAAACTTCCCGCCGATGTTTTTTATTGCGCGGAATTTAAATGCATTTTTGATGTTACGAGATGACACGCGGCGGACGTCGCGCCCCCTCCCTCCCTCACTCACCGCCTATAATTTTCAAACTTGGAACTTCAGTACGGTATTAAGGCCTGATTGCTTGAAGAAACTTGAGACATTTTGGCGTATTCTTTGGACTCCCTGTAGAATGTAGCGTACCGTACGCCTTTATTACCTACTAACAGTGATTCGAATTAATCCAACTTTACCCGCGCACCGTTTTACAATTAGATTTTATTATTTCAGCGAATATTTTCATGTTCTACATGTTTTTACTATTCGTAAATTTCTTTGATTAACATTAAATTATGACGTCTGGTTAACGTTAAAAAAATAAAACCCTAAATTGTATTCAAATTTACGTTAGAATTTCATAGTTTCTAATTTAAATTAACGACGTACGAATGTAGCAATTAGCAACTAACCAATCGTATAATTTATGGAGTAGTTTCAATCCACTCGGAGAGAGGGTAAGCGTGTATGGGATATATGACGTGTTCAATTAAGTAGTTCGGACCGCATCGGGCGGAACACGACAATACGTTTAGCGGCAACGGCGGCCGCGGGCAGGTGTGGTCGCGCCCTATTCAAATCCGCTCAAATCGAAGCTCAACCGAAAGATGAGCTGGGATTTAATCGCGTTTATAACCACGCGGTGCGCCCTCTATAGGCTTTTCTTAACACTAATATTGGTTACGCTATTTCCGTCTTTATCAATGTGTGGAACCATTTAGTGTCACTATTGATTGGTAAACTGGTGATCAATTATCATCAGTAGGGATTTGTGTGAGTGAAAAATGTTAAAGTTTGACTATTAATCTCGAAAAGTATTATTATAAATAGAGCCTCTCACGATCAGTATATATTGTTTGTTATTTCATTTTAACTAATTAGTGTTATTTGCATTTTAACACACTCAATTATAATACGTTAGTTCAAGGGGGCTTCTCAGTTTAATAAAACACACACTTTATAAAAAAAAATGGGTTTTTAATTAAAAGACAATTTATTAGATATTATATTTTAATTACTAAGATATTTAAATAGTCGATACATAATGTCTTATTTAACATTTTATTTATAGAGAGGAATAGAATTTAATACGAGCGACTCGCGCTCCTTAGTATCTGTAGCGATAGTTTTAGTGACTGTGAAAGGATTGCCGTGTTCCTGGTGACACTTCTTGGACTTTCAATACCCAACTACCTCTTTATTCTGTACCTAATTCAAGTTTATATTACCTACTATTACAAGAATATTATTTAATGTTTTTTTTTTCACTAAAGTCAAATATGATAAACAGATTATTTTTTCTTGTTCAAATATTTTTTTCTGACCATAACAGATACATAATATTTTTGTGTTGTAAAAGTATACATCGAGATGATTATAACCCTATTTATTGAAAATTAGGACTACAACACGTAATCCATTTATTAAATCTGTCATAAACACATAAACAAAAAAAAAACAAAATTAAAATTCGACGCACGCTGTAGTAACTGTCATTTCAGTCACAATCTTTATGTATTAAGTCATACAACAAGTGAATTAAATCCGTAATAAAATGTAAATAGTTGACTGCTCTACCACTCATAATATATTACCTAGTAAAATTAAAGCTATATTTTAGGTAAATTAATAAAAAAGACGTATGTATTCCCGCTAATTAATAGGATGGTGCGCGACGCTCGGACGCGCTCCCCACTTGTTATACGCGTCGTTGGTTCATATCGCCAGCATTTGATCCAACATCGACGAGTTATTGGGGATACTGTTAATATGAATCTATACTATGAGGTATGTACGATGGATAGTGTCGCTTCGATTCGTAGAAACCACCTCGAGCTATAACTGCTATTTAATTAAAATTCAAATTTAGAATTTTTTAATTTCGACATCATGATAATAATATGCACATCGTTTTTTTTTATTACATCACTGTTATTGAAAGGTGTATATTATTGAAAAGGAGGCGATGTTACAGTAACTGTTTAGAAATACTCGCCACACTTATATAAAAGTATTTATTAACTTATTTATTCCCTCATACTTAGATGTGTATTTTAAAAACACGAAAACCTATAACAAAATAAGAACACCGTACAATGATGCAAAACGCACAATATATTTAAGAATCAACGCATTTTAACTCCACGACGTTCTGACTGCATTATCTTGTACCCTGTCAAGAACCGGAAGTAAACACTAACAGAACGTGATGCAATTTGGAACGTGTAAAACATGCTTCTTAGTGCATGTGTGTAGTGTGAGGCGGGCAAGTTCCCGCGGGCACATTAATTAGAGGGACTCATCAAAGTTTACCAGTTAATTAGGAGCTGGGGCATGGCGCCTCACCTTTGTAATGTTATGGCGGTACAGCTGTGTTGCCACGTGCCGCGATTTATACGGGACGTCCCGATTTTGACACCTGTGTGCCGTGACCCTAAGGACCCCATACGCTTAATGTAGATTATTAAATGACTATATCATTTGATAATATTGTATCTATTAATAATGTACAGAATACCTACTAAAAATAAAAATTGATCGGAGTATAGAGTAAAAATAAGTTAGCGTCTTTTAAATTATACTTACATGAAATTTGTTCAAATGTTTGCTAACTAAAAATACTGTTCAGTAACCAAATTTAAATTAAAGTCTCTCATTTTTCAACCTCCTATCCTCATTTAAGAATTCTAAATATGGTTGTACTAGTCTCGTTAGTAGTCTCCTTAATTGTTTGTCTTAATCCTTATAAAACGAATACATAGGAATAATTAAATTTAATGACCGTGTAATAATTAATAAATAAATACGCTTTGTTTGTCGATATGTTATTTTACAAATAATTGTTTACTATGCAACACGTAGCAATGTGAATAATTATTTTAACAATAAATTAATATTTATGTGTAACAAGTGGGAAGGGAGATGAATGTCCCGCGGGAACATTAATTAGGGGCTCATCAAAGTTTACCAGTTAATTAGAAGCCCTCACCTTTGTTAAGCGCTTCATCCAAGACTGCTTTAGGCTCCGTTTACACTGGTCGGTTATACATTGGTCTGCAAAACTAAGTATCCTACGTGATACGCCTATATCGAATTTACTATAACATAGTAAGTATTTGTTTTAAATCCCTAACTGCTATAGGTAAAAATATAATAAGGTTTAAAAGTAGGGTACTTAGTGTTGCAGGCCAGTATAGCATTAGTCACCGCGGTCAATTAAAAATAAAACGATTTTATACGGAAATATATTTAAGTACACTTTTAATTTGTGATTGAGAATATATTAAATAAGACTGTAAGGTACGTTTAATTAGTACCTGAGTACTAAGTCTAAGACTTTGTTGTTTAACTATCTGGCCTGGTAAACGATATTTGGCAATTTATTTTTTATTCAAACCAAGTAAACAATACAAAAGTACGAAATTCTGATATGTTGTAAAACAGGTAATTTGTTTTCACTTAGTTCTTCTCTCTAGTTAAATTAAACTTCATCTTAGACAAAGTTATAGAGAGCACTTAGAAGTACAGTTTTCCCTATCTATAAGGATCTATATTATCTATTCTCTGTCTCTGTCGAAGACAGTATAACTCTCTCGAAGATGATTTAATTAATTAGAGAGAACGAAGTACTAAGTCAAGATAATTTAGACTTAGTAAGAACCCTATATTCGTATATACTATTTACTGTGTATTGTTTTTAAAATTTCCCATTGAGTTAGACAGAGTTGTGGGTATTGATTTATTCATTACAATAGGGGTTATTGGTATTTCCCAATGTTTGCATGCTTACTTTCTAATTGGAAAGTTAAGAATTAGAACCTCTGACTTAGTCATGAGTAAGTTCCTAATGATATTTGCGTAACAGAAAAAAAAAGATTTAAATACTCCCTCGACGATTTTCTAAAGGATTTCTAATCCCAGGTTACTTCTGTCATAATCCTTAATTCATTTTAACACCATATTTGCAAATAGGTACTAAATGAAAAATAGTACTTATTGTATGTAAATATTCGTTACGATTATGTTCCATTACAATATCAATGACAATAAATTCTTCGTTATGGTTTCACCTAAAAGTCTATAGATCTATCTATATAAATTCTTATTCAGATACAACGCAACAATAGATAGGTACCTACTGCAGGAAACTGCCAGCAAAACGAGACCGTCAGCGCTTTAAATTGAACAAACTGAACCAATTAGTTAGCAACGGTATCTACTATACAATTCCTTTTCGTTCCAGTCAGATAGTAATGCTCGTGTGATAACAAAGGGCGTGGTAGGTGGCGCTGCGGTTGCGTACCTACAATTAACTTAATGGATGACTTCGACTAGCAATACTTTAAGAAGATTAAACTACTTTATTTGTTGGTTAAATATTCATTGCGTGTGTTGAAAGAGTTCTGATTTCTCTATTCCTTGTCCATCTGTTAATGAATACGTGCTTTGGCTATTAATAGATATATCTTTGGAACTTCTACAAGTTTATTGTGGTAGTGTTTGCATCCTGCAGATGTCAGTTAAAAGATAAGTTTAATGAATGACCTCATAGTATTTTAGGCCAAAAAATTTAATTTATTACTTATTACCGAAGCAATCATAAAAGCTTTACGTAAAATAACGAAATGTAAAACCTAGTATCGTCATGTTATCGTAATTCTGCTTTCCAAAACGAATATAGAAACGGGTATTTCCACTTTGGCTAAGACGTGGTCTCTTGTCCACCTCCGCGAATATTATGACAAACTTCCAGGTCATTAAAGCTCTACCTACACCTACTTAACTTTGTATCTATGTTTGTTTTTATTTTTAACAAATACTTATTTTTGTAATTTGTATTTAGGAACTTAATTTGTTTTGTATTTCATAAAACCGATGATATGACAGGGTTTGTCTGTCGAGACGAAATAGTTATTGGAATGTTTTTGTTTATTTTATACTAGACGATGCCCGCGGCTCTGCCCGCGGAAAAGTCTATAAACAAAATATTGATTTTATCCCAAGGGAACCTATAATCGGGATAAAATGTATCCTATGTCCTATTCCTGGATGCAACCTATCTGTGTACCAAGTTTCAGCTTAATCCGTTCAACGGTTAGAGCGTGAAGGAGGGACAAACATCCAAATATCCAAACATCCAAATATCCAAACATCTTTACAAACTTTCACATTTATAATATTAGTAGGATTTTATTTTGTGTTATTCATATTATTTTAAATTTTGACGTTCGTTAAGTGAGCTATTAGTTCGTAATACTAATAAAAGATGTCAGTTTAAATTTCAATTTAAGAACAGTTTAATAACATCATTGACTTATATAATATTAAGGATGCCAGTTAAAGTGTAGCGTGTGATAACGATAACAAAGGGTGGTGTAGGAGGCGCCGCGATCCCCGTCTCCAATTAGGCTAATGGACGCCACCGACCTGCATTCATACTCGAAATCCTCGTCTGCAGCTAATTTTCGTCTTAAACGCCAGAGTATGAACACACGAGCACCATAAACGCTTCTTTTCAAGTAAGAGAAATAAGATTATTAAATAAATTCTCATACGAAATTCAATCATATAAGGTGCGCCACATATGAGTATATAATAATAATATGTTTGCACAAACTAGGAACTAAAATTGTTAAATATTTCGTAGCATGATTTTATTTTATGTTTTACAATTTCCATACCTTCCTATGTAGTTTGTAAACAAAAATTACCGAGACATATTATTGACGCATTGTAGGATGTAAACACAAAAATAAGATTGTAAGCATTTTAAATACATAAGATGTATACAACATATTACTTTTTCTACTTCTCAAGAGAACCAGCTTATTACATGCTTAATTACAACAGACTGCAACACTAATTAACATTGAAAATGCTTATTAAAATTCCATTCATACAATCATTAATTCAGGTAACAAGACTAGTTTATTTTGTTAATGTCATTAGTATTCGTGTAAAATGTATATTTAAGTGTATGCATTTAATGCAAACTATTTTAATTGTAGCAATTCCCGCCCGTCTGTAGTTCCACGGAGCACATCTCATTACTCCATTAATGAACCAATCAAACAGATTGCTCTCGAACTTTAACCCCACCGCTAATTTAAAAGCACTACTAATGCTAATTAACACTTATATCTGTTTAATAAATAAAGGTCTGGAAAAAAGCTGGAATTTCTAGACGTTCTGGAATAGGTTGTTTTAGTACGAGTTTTCAAATCGCTTTTACATACGAGCTGCTTATGCTTTAGTTCCTAGGTTTTTACCATATTAGGGCGATTGACCGTATTAACTTCACTGACCTCTAGACCTTCTAGAGTTAGTTGGGTAACATTTAGTTGACCTTAAAGAGATTGGTATAGAAGTTGTAAGTCAATATAAGTGATTGGAAAAATCGTTAAGGCTTGTCAATGGTTGGATATAAGTGCAAAATGAATATTAATTATTTCAATGCTGCAACCAGTTAGTTCTGGTTATTATTATCACGTCTAATTATCAAAATTTTCATGACATGCCCAAACTAAAAAAACCGAAACAATTGCCCTAGATTTAGCCCTTTCCAATCCACCATAGAAGCAACACATCGGTGATTAAAAAAAGGATTCTTTGGCCATCATGAAAAGGATCATTACGCAAAAAATCCAAGGAGGGTTAATATACAAGTAGTAATTCTTTTGTATGGACTGTATTTTTTCATTACTTTGCAAATGTTGTATTTTTGTAGTATATAAGATTGGCCGCTCGTTGGTACAGGCCAGTCCCGACATGCATCGCGACTCATTACTCCACTAATGAACCAATCTAACAGATTGCTCTCGAATCTTCATCCCACCGCTGATTTGAAAGCTCGGCGACGCTAGCGCCGTGTTTTTAAATTAAATACAACTGGAGAATTCTAAGTACATGCGGCATTAATTAAGTGCTTTTTTGCATTAGAGCGCTTAGCATTGATGGGGGTAATTTTTTAAAAGAGCATTAGTAGATGAAACGTTTCGATGTAGAATAGAAGTAGCTGTGATACTCGAGTAATTGCTGTTGACGTTTTATTGGCATATTTGTTGATGCTTAGAACTCAAAACATACCCGATATCTTTATATCTTTGGATGGGAATGGGCTCTTCTATCCACCAAGTTTGAGATTGGTCAAAGATATCCACGAATGCTGTGTCCACTTAACAACAGGTGGACTGAATACACAATATAAATCGATTTGCCTTGTTCAGCGCTTGACCTGAATGAACTTATAGTCTCACCACAGGCAAGTAGCGAGAACGTTAAAAATAATTGCCCTGAGATTAAAAAGAACTAGTTTATATCGCCTTTAAATGACAAAAATATTTATTGCAAATAAAAGTAGGCAAATATAAAATTGAAGTGGGACTCTTATAATATGATCGAGCTGATGATACTTTTGGTTATAGACGTCCATTTTACCGTCAAGTTGTTAATTTGCTCATTAGTAGCTCTACAACTCTTTTTATAACGACACAACTATCCGTCTAGATAAACACTTCCATTACAACATAACCTACCCATTTAAAAGACGAAAATTATCTCTCCAGTCTCTCGTCAATGGTGTGACATATCGATAAAATTTATCTTGTACAAACTCGTTCCCAACTCTAATTTGAAGCCCAGTTTGAACGAGCCGAGAAGTTATATTAAAAGGCACACGGTAAATTTCTTGACAAACACAATGAATAATGAATGTGTGATATAAAATTCGGATTGAGGAGGGCATCTCGTCACATGTCCTCGGCATGTTTGTCTCCCCTTAATTCTGTGTGTTTTTGCTAATTGAGTCCCGCTTGGCACCTGTATGCTCGTAGTCTAGAAGAACATATTCATCCATTATTTTATCTGAAATACGTTTTGCTTCAAATTTCCAACATTCATGTCTTTTATATATACTTATATCTTCTATGCCCTTTGAAGGTCTTTAATTTAGTAAAGGTGGCTGCAATACTTTCTTCGCAATTACGTTTCGTTTACTCAATTTACCGAATAGTTGAATTGAATAAAATAAATAATATCAGCTAAACTCGCTACTCAAATTACTCAGAGCGAGTGTTTCTTACGCTGCGCATTCAATCAAATTGGAATTCAACATAAGGCGCAAGATTTATGATCGACACAAATCGATTTCGCTAACAAACAATATAGTATTCGAGGCGTGCGGATACGATACGATACGAGTATATCAATATTGCAGGCGCTATTAATACGTCCGTCTCATGAGCGGGCGGGCACTCTCCCTCCCCCACACCACCACTCGCCGCTCTTAATTGAATGAGGAGCGGGAATTGTTTCCCAAAATGAAACAATTAATTGTGCAACGGCTATTCCGCCTTACATGGATAATACGTTCGTTTATGGCCTCCTAACGCGGCTGCACGGTATCCTTTATTGGACCGACTCTAGGAATTTGTGTTCATTGGTGCTCGTATCCAAAATTTAATCGAGAATTTATAAGAACGTCTCTTTGTTGTCCCGGGACCCCGAGTTTTTGCAGCTGGTCGCAACTGAATTAATTTAAAAGTACTTCGCTTTAACATTTCCTTGCGAGAATATTTCGACGCTACCCTTTTTTCGGGCGCGCCACTCTAGCCGAGCTTTTAGTTTTAAGTGAGCCGTTTAAAATTTTCATGGTCAGGTCATGCACGTGTAATGCTGTTATATCGCGTGGAAATTCACGAAACACGCTAACATGTGGCGCATTCAGCTCGAAGACGCGTCGTAAACCGTCTTTACGCCTCTGCGGGAGAGCCTCTCAAAACTTTTCATATTCCCCGACAGTAAACAGCGCCAAAAAATACGACCACCGGGCAAAACATTGTAAATGCTAGCAGGTTATCGACGCGGCTCGCAGCTACCGGGAATTAGTTTTAAAACATAGTTTTAACTGTGCTTGTTGCACCAGAAATTACCTGTTTTTGCACTCTGGAGCGCGGTACGACGCTGCCAACGCCAGTTAGGGAAAAAAAAACGCGCCAATTTCATCTGAGACGTTACCTATAAACTTATCATTTATATGGATATGATCTTTTATTTATAAGTAGCTAACGAGGATGCAGTTTATATGGTGTAATGCGCTCTGTAAATGCCACTGGACATTTGTAAGTTAGCACCTACTTATAATGGTAATAATGTTTACGATCTGTTTACCGTATACTAAGGATCCTTTTTCTAATATTCTTTGATAGCTGGTAAAAGGGACATCTATCTACCTGATCGGCACTGCGGCAGATAAGTTCTTGTGACATCATAGACGCAATGCCGGCTGTACAAACCTGAGCGATGCTTGATTAACCATTCAATTGTCAACCCGAAAGTGTAGTTGACCAACAATCATTAAAACTCCTTTTACTGCTTCACAAGTTACCTATTACAAGCTTTAATACCTTACTATATCACTATAACTAAACATTAAACCAGCTGTAATCCAAGCAGCAATTAAAATCTGAGATTAGTAATGGCTGCATAACCGTTTAACGGCATAAATCTTGACGCTGAAAGCCCGCACAACGAACATCACTATCGTGTCCGCCGCACGGCTACGCTCTAGTATACGAACGGTTGGCCGTGGCACTACAGGACACACATTCAATTTGCTATTTATCTGGGAATGGATCTAAGTCATTACTTAGCTGAGCGAGAGAGATGGGATGGCTGCAGTGGATATTACACGGGGTGGTACAACGTTCATTGCCCACGATGCGCGCCTCTCGCCTACTCACTGCGGAATATGTTTATCACCTATTTGGGTTTACTTACTGTTTCAATTAACTGTGTTTCCTTTTATTGTAGGTATTGGTTGGATATGATAGGAGATTACTTGTTAATAGATTTTCGTTATTTTTAAATCAATCCTATTCATAGGCTTAGAAATATTTTCGTTGGTTAGAAATTTTGAAAATCATACAATTGTGGGGTGAATAATTAAAACTGTTATTTATTGAATATACTGTCTATCTGAATAAAATGTCGTACCACAGTTATTTATTGAATAGAGATTTAACGCCATTCTTAACAGAACCGAAATGTGCACTAAAAACTGACTCTTAATTCAATTTATTTAAACCTAAAATAAAACCAATATGTATTCGTTTATAATATTCGTATTTCAAAACAACATTTTAAATTAGGAATAGCAATTTCAAAATAATGTTGTAATATGCAAATGTCGGTAATGTTACATCCCTGACGCGTTCTTTACTAATGCATATTTCCACTAATGGCTAATTTCGGGGAAAAGGATCGGCGTAGGCGGGCGGCTCAATCACAGGAAGTGCGGGCTCTCATCGCGGAAGTGGTATCGCTGTCTCGCTCGCACCATTTGTACTGTGTTTTCTTGTCCTGTGACGGCTTACATGTAAATAGTATAATTTAGCACATTTGTAAACAAACTGAAATGAATGAATTATTTTGTCGTTCTGTTTTTGGCATTTTTTGCTACGTTGAAGTTGCAGTCAAGCACCTGTACATGCTACTTTTATTTTCTTAATAAACAAGCGCTGCAGTACAGTCATGTTGTTTACTGTATTTCGACAAAATTTATTTCGTGTTAAACATAACTTCAATAACTCAAAAAATAAATTAAACTTGACAAGATTAAAGGTTGCTACTCATCCAACCACCTAAAATAAACCTTTGAATAGAAAGATGCACCGCGATCAAGTTACTTCGTTTAGTTAGATTTAAAGATAAACAACATTCTCATACAATGGATGTATAGTCGTCAATCCAACTCGCGCTATTGCTTCTTAATTAAACTTAACATTTATAGAGCAACTTGCCAGTAAACTGTAGGCTCCCTTACTCTGACGCCACTCTGTCTGTCTGAATCGCGTGTTAGAGGCCCGACTACGGTGAACGATGCACGATGCTAGCTCCGCTCGACACAATACCGATCAAATGTAAAGAAAATCAACGATGAAAAGCGGACATTTTCAAATGGTCAAGACGTTTGCATGTTTCTGTTGACTGACTGCCTAACTGGCGATAATTTTGATCAACAATCACATGGCATTTTGCCAAAAGCAAAAACGTTATATACACAAGTGGACGTTGGTATGCATATTCGTATATATTAATAATTCATACAAAGAAAATGTAGTCACAAAAATACAGTAATTACAATGATAAATTATATGTTTTTGTAACAAGGAAATTGGCGCAATCTCAACTAATATTTTAGATAAACTTTCTAATGCTATACTACTTAATAGGGTTGGAAGGGGCATTCTTTAGTTGACAAATATTATAATAAATTACAGTTTTCAAAATTGAATTCATGATTTGCTATGTTTATACATTTGCTTAGGAACAAGAACTAGCTATGTTTATACATTTGCTTAGGAACAAGAACTAGAGACATATTGTTTGTAAATCATGTAATGGACCGTTTCACTACTGGAAGTGCTTCGATCGAGCGCATTTCGTCTGATGGGAAACGCAACGAGAAAGTGAAACCAATCTTTCAACTATCGCACCGACACACGCCTAGACATACTTTGATTGTAAAAAATGGATAACTTTATAGATAAAAATGTTGGTCTTTATTGGACTCGACCCATTAACGGCCCTCTACTGAGCATGGGTCTCTCCTCATAACTGAGGAGGCCTAGAGCCTACTCCACCACGCTGCTCCAGTGCGGATTGGCGGAAGAGGAGGATTGGAAATTTCGTTATATAATGGGAATAGAAATAGTTTTTAATGTCTCATTTTCCGTCTACTCTATTGTCTGTTCGAAACAGTTATTTCTTTACTATATTTTTTCCTGCAAAGGTACTAGTAGGTGTGTCAATCATTAATTTTAAAATAGGTACATCGATATAACCTTAAAACAAATATTATCATCATAATTCACAGTAACCTTGAATTTTAAACTGAACATCTGAAACAATAACCTTGTTCAGTGTTCACCTGCTGTCCACCATCAGTCATATTGTGATGGTAATTAGTCTAAACAATTGGTTTGTTCAACTGTCTGCGTCTGTCCTCCAATTCGTATGCTGTCACGACGTCAGAATAAAGAATTAATTAATACGTTAATAAGTATTTTATGTTGACATTAATTTATTAAACTGACGATGGAAATATAAGACAAGGATATTTGTTCCGAACCGTGTTCGAAATCTTATGCTAACCATAGACGTGCAGTTTCAAGCAGTAGCTACCGAAAGCTTAAGCGTCAGCGTGCGCGATTGTATGAACCAACTGTTTCAAAGTGTTTATGGATGGCGATCGAACCGTACGCAACGGCTTAAAGCTGCCGGCCCGTACTGCGTGAAGCAATCCGTGTAAAGCCAGCCTTACAATTAGAATTAATATGAATTTTATTAATTATAATACCAGACTTATACTGCTGATAACCAGAAAGCGAATTATAACACGCTGCGGGCCATTACTGTCTAGTTCCCCTCACTCAGAGCCAGTATGACGTAACAGCGATGCAAGAGCTCGATTTAAATGAATCACAACGGTGGTAATTGGGTCTCCCGGCGGCTCATCCAATTAGGCGCGACTTAGAAACCCTACGAGCTGTAATCTGGCCGCACTACGGGAACGGTAGGACGCTCAGAACTCGGAACAAACGCTAAGCTAACGTGGATCTTCGAAAACCAATGCTGTCTAATACTACAATTTGAAATATCAATTGAAATTTAATTTTTAACTAAGTTTTTTCAAGACCTTACTAATACTAAACATTCCCGTGATAATACTAAATACTATACCAATATTAAATATTCATATAGAAATTATTACTCATATCGGTTGATGGTCAGTAAGTTAATTTAATAAGTTTTTATGTGTGTCATGAATTAGTGACTCAGAATCTCGGTACGACTAGGCCATGGACATCCTTTAGTAGACGAAGTTTTGAAAGTTTCTTAACTAATTAATAGATAGTTAAGAAATATTAAATGGTATTTATTTTAATGTATTTCTAAATAATGTAGATGTTACTACCTATAATTCTATTTTGCAAATTAATTATTGCGTTTTCAGTAACAGATATAGAAATAGAGGTGTAATTCTGTTCGAATTTGGTTATAGGTAACCAAAGCGTAGCCAATTAAGATAGACATATCGACACTACTTCCACGTCAATAAAAATCGTGAAACCCCTACAATTATTTCGCGTTTGGACGAGGCTTAACAAGTTTACTTTGACAAAACACAATCAAATAAAAATAAAGCAGAAGAAATACACAAATATTATATAGCCTGTTTCGTATTTTATATGAAAAAATTGAAACTGTAGATGACTACGACTAACAAAGCGAGCAGTAGTGGAAACGAACTAGGTATATGGATCACGGACCAAACATGACTGGTTGCATGTCAAAAGGTTGTGCAAAAAAACTCCATTAAAATGAATCACAGCCGCGGTAATTGGACCTCAGCGGCTGTCCAATTAGCCACGACTTAGAAACCTTTGGCCGGAGCTGTGCACTGTAATTTGCTCCTCTATAGCAATATGAGCCCTGAAAAAGGTACTATTGCAAAAGTTTGACTAATTGACGAAGAGAAATTTACTAGATGTTTTATAGAATGCTGCTAACTTAAATTGTTTATAAGTTTTATAACCATTAGTTTACCTTTCTTTCATAGAAACAACTTAATAAATACTTAACATTAATTATTCTTAAATATAGTAATTATGGTCATACTTACTTTAATAAATAGACAAATATTCCAAAAGTTTATTTGAAAATAATGACTTTCAAACAATATCACACAATATTATGACTTACTGAGTGCCGACGAAGATCTTAAATAACTATGCTGTTTATTTTCAAACCACCTTATTATTTGCTGTTAAACTGTTTTCTAGATTATTTTCCTTGAAATCAATATCATAACATTTAAATCCATAAAATAAAAAAAGAGGATTTCATTACTTCGTTTAATAGTTTAGTATGCAGGTGACCCCGTCGCTTTACTATGAATACGAGTACAAAACTCCGCCGATTTGACCCAGACTTGCGTGTTACAAAATACTCAGCACTGCAATCAGTAAACAAGTACCTACGACAACCGCGGCCTCATTTAGATACTCTTTACCCACACATTCTCGCCTTACACTTTCATTAAAATAAACGAGTATTAATTATAAAATTTTAATTCGTGTCCCACTTCCCGCTTACTTAGTTTCAAGGGACATTCATTTGCGATGAATAAAGCAGTGTTGTTTAGACAAGAAGCGATAACGAGTCGCGTCAAGACTTCGCGTCGTCTTTAATGACGTCGATGTCGGTGGGCCCGGTTCGCGTGCGCAATTCTTGTTATATCTTTATTACAAAGGAGTGCCTCATTAATTTGGCAGCCCCTTAGGGTTGAGACTCGCGAACCCTTGACCTCGTTCGCGCGACCCGCGACACTGAACCATTCCGAATTGAAACGGCGACGCACCTTGTGATACATAATTAACGATCCTCCTTACTGCGTTACCAACGTCTCCGCGACCCCACTCGCTCGTCCTCGTCTAGTTACATTAAAAACTCGGATGCCGTGCCCGCCAAACATTCGAACAGTTTCCACAAACGACAGGGACATAAAAGTCAAAGTTAGATCATTTCAGCTGCTCACATAATTCCTCGACTCATCGTCTAGCTAGACAGTTTCTATTATCCTTAATAGCGGCCGTAAGAGTTTAAAATAGCTCGGATACAAAACTTGTTCCGTTCAGGAAGTGTTTCCAGGACCATGCAGAGCACGAAGTAGGGAAAAGTTGGATATTGAACGTCGCATTTTATTGGACAAATTCGATAATGACAAAGCGCATCTAGCGGAAGGAAGTCTTCGCACGAGTAATCGAGTAGCGAGCGGTTCGCCTTCGCGACGGCGATCACGTGAGAACGAAAAGCCGATCGCAGTTAATTTGGAGAGGCGCGTGTAAAGAGGCTAATGAACGCGGCTACAACCCCGTGTCCGTGGATTCGTGCATTTTTAATGGCTCACGCTAGCACACTCACTATTAATATTTACCGAACACGTCAAGAGGGTGCACTTTACCTTTTAGTTAACTAGCGTCCGGCCGTTCATTAAATTTTCACGCGCGTCAGTTTCGAGCGAATTTTCCGCGGCGCTGGCCGGTCGGCGGCCGATAACGAGCGGCCCGCCTCGTTAAGGCCGCCGCGCCGCCCGCGCCTCGCTTCGCCTCGCCTAACCTGGCCTGGCCCGCCACTCGGCTACTTCGCCACTCCGCAGCCGTAGCCGCACACAACCCGACCAAATTTTATTAATAATAAACTGTTACTCAAATCCGCTTTGAAGTAAGAGAGCGACTCGAACGCTCGTTATCGGGAATTATGCAGAATCCTTTGATAATACCAGTTACGGAGCACTTCTTAAAAGTTAACATATTGGTGCTTTGCCGCTGTGGCGTGCAAGGGCTTGTTAGGATCTACTCAAAGCTTTTACATTGCTCCTTCTGAAAACGACGGTCGGCTAGAGTAATTTCACTAGTTACATTTTTCAAGATCAAAGTAGTTACGAGTTCTTCGAACAATTTAAGAATTTAACACAAGTAAATTCATAAATAACATAAGTCTGGAAAAGGATACACTACATTTATATTTCTCGATAGCTAGAATCGACTTTTACACGCCCTTTTAAGGGGTATCCAGACGTTCTAACGCTAACGGGACGCTATTACAAGACTCCATTATCCGTCCGTCACAGGCCTAACAAACCAATAAACATTTAAAAAATCTAAGAGTAGTTTTTTATTATCTTTTTATCGGCAGCAAGAGACAGATAGGCATGAAGCCGGCTTAAGGCCGTAATAGTTACGTACTTAACTCTGTGGTATGCGCGTCATTTACAAGCCACGCTAATCAGTCAGGACCAGCCATGATAAACGCATGACGCGGCGTCTCGCGTGCTCGAGCCGCATGAATAAGGAATGAGCGCGCGCGCACGCGACGCGTCTAACGGTCGCGGCGCACGCGACCGCCCGCCCTACGCCCTAATTTATTGCCGCCCGCCCAGCTATCACTCTGCTATCTTACCAAGCCATATCTCTTGCTTCTGTTTACGGCTTCGAATAAGCGGCCGGTTCAAGGACGTCTTTGACGTAATTGAATATTTAATATTACATAAGTAGTGATAAAATGTAATAGGCCCACGATTTTCGGTGAAATATATACATAATCTACAGACAAAAGTTGATTTTACTTTAAACATATCGAGCTTTAAAGCTTCCAGCCAGAAGTGACTAGCTTAAAGTTAGTCCACGTCAAAAAGTTTATTAGTAGTATGTATATTAAAAAAATGGTTTACAGAGAAAAGCTTCATTACGTGCGCCTTTAATAAATCTATAGTGGTACCTTACTATCGGTACTTAATCCTATAGCTCTATAGTCATTATAGGTAAGGAAAAATAATGAACTAGCATCGTCAGACGTATTGGCGCTGTGTAGAGGCAGGCGCGAACCGAGCGCTGGCGGAAGTTCCGAGTGCCTGCTGATAGTTATCTGCGGTCCTCCAAACTTTCGCGGACTTATCGTGTTTTACTTGTGATTTATTATAACTACACACGGGACCTAAGTTGAACGTCCTTTTTGCTATCCGCAGCAGTAGGTACCGACCGATCTTTTGTACAAAACTCTGCCGTATGTTAAGCCGATTGTAATGGAAAATAGGAGTTATCTCGAAAGCTATACTTTTATACACAGTTACTTTTTCAAATAAGAAATTATTTAAGTACCCTTATTATGGTAAATTTCCGTAAATATTAAATTGTAATTGAAAATGCACAGAAAACCCTAAGTCCTATTGTAACGTATCTGTCATTATATCATCTCAATTGAAATACGTATCGCGAGGATAAACCATCATATACACTGTTCCGTTTCAAAATAAACGAAACATCAAGCCGTCTCTACAATCCGTTACAAACTACGCTAACGGTATATAGACAAATATCAATATCATCAAACGGCTACAATTGTTTACAAACCGCTCCAGCCCACTATTAAATTATTTAGGGCCGTCTTGCATTGTCTCGCGGATGTCGGCCGGTTGCCGAATCAGACTCGCCAATATAAACAACCGTTAAGCTGATTACACACAGTCTGTCGCCTCGGTGTCCCGGCATCCGATACGATAGGAATTCGTTCATCGAAATATTTTGTTCCTTTTAAGGTTGCTTTGTCGTACCAATGATAGTAGAGGACAATGTGTAAATTCGTGCAAATAGTAACAGACTTTCTTTTGGTAATAATTTAATATATTCCATGCTAAGTTCTGAACTATTATTGATTACAGCACAGTATCTACGCTACGTAATATTTGAGGTTTGTTGAGATACAGTGTAAATGTACGGTAATTTCGACTTTTTATTCTACATTTCGCTATAAGTTTTTACTGATGTATTCCTTGAAAAACCGGTGAACTAAACTTACATTTTCTAGTTAAACAACGGTAATAAAAAGGGTAAAACCGTACAGGGCAAGTGTGTATGAGACGTTAGTGTTACACAGAACGAGGAGGTAGAGGACTAGACGCATTGTATTGACTTAAGCGATCGTTCACTCGTATGTTAGCTGATTTGATGCGGGACTCGTATTGCTAGAGGCCTAAATCTATATAATTTTGTTTTTTTTTTAAGATTTGCTCTTATTTTACACATTGTATGAAGTATTTGGTTCGATACTGGACTTAATGTACTAAGTCAAAAGGTTTAAAATTATTAATTTTAGAGTACGTTCCTTATTGCATTCCTACGAGTATATCTATTGAGTTGATAGCAATCTTTGGGCTGCAATTTAATAATAAAAGTTAGTTCTATTACACAACGCGTGAGCAATATCATAAAAATATTGAATATTAATATCAACATGAGTATCACACGTAAAATATTAATATCGTCGTGGCTCATCGGACACTACCCTTATACGTCTCAATATGTTTGCGCCACTAGTTAATGGAATGCCGATGGGCCATTGTGCGCGCCGAGGCGTTCCCATTCACCGCGGATATTAAATTAAGCGAAGGTTGTTTGCGAATATCCCTTTCTTAAGGGCTGCTATTAATATCACAATTGTTACGGCTTGTATTGACTCGTTATTAAAGCAATCGGCTCTATTGTTGTACAAACATATTGTTTTTGAACGGTTCATTCCAACAAGTTGTAGGGATTCTGTTGTTTGAGTATGGTAGAGACATAGTTTATTGGAATTAATATAGTTATCTTATTATTTACTTATCTATATTTGTACCTTTAGCAATGAGGGACTAATTAAATATAAAACCAGTTGCTATAATTACTAATAATTATTGACATTTTGAGCAATTAAATTGATTAACACAGAGGAAAAAATACAGCTCGCATGTGAACAGTCTTTCGAAATATATTCAAGGCTGTTACATAAATAATTTCTTCCGCTTAATCACCTTCGTTAATTTAAAATATCTAAATAACGGAACATAGTTATTAATTGTATTGGCAACCTTCCTTCTTGTTAAATATAATTAGTGAACGATGGATATTACTCCACATAGATAATTAAAGCTGCTATTATATTATTTTAAAGGTTAAATATCTCGTTAGCTAAGTACAGAAACCTTGATATTATGATATAAGCTATGAATGTAGCTACATGTGCGGTTTGTAACTGTCTAAAGTTTTATTCTAATTTGTATTAGCTGACGCAAATGATCACGTTAATTAAGATTTTATCAGATTTGATTAGAGTTGTTGAGTTAGTCATTCTGTTTGGTGAACGTTAGTTGTGTAAACATTCTCTAGCCTTGGCGCAGAGAAACCGAAGAACACGTTACTTCTTCATCTCAATAAAGCATAGATAAACATAGTGATAAATTTGTTTAATATAAAATAAATAAATGAAGTAATTAATGTAAGCTTAAATACTTAGTAGGTACTTTTCTACTACAAATTTTAATAAGGTTGAAGGAACCGATGATATTAAGGTTAATTAATATTTTACAGCAGTTTATTAATTGGCATTGCTTTAATAAATGCAATAAATTAAACATTTTGGAGGTCAACTTACGTACCTATACCTCGGTGAAAATGAAATGTAATTCCCTCATTTCCCCCACTTAATTTAATTCGACAATAGTATTCATTGTTTTCCCGACTTGTTTGTGTTTAACTGTTTTTGTGTTATTTTCGATTATTCAATGATCGTCAAGCGAGTAACTAATATACCAATTCCACGTACCTATATTTGTTGGTACCTACAGGTCACAAAAAAAATCCCCAAAATAAAATGTACTAGTACATAGTCGATTGAATACACAACTCGTACAACTATGCCACAGCAATTAAAAAATGGTAAACGAAAAATTGGTTCAGACTTAAATAACAGTAAAAAATAAAAACCGTCCTTGAAGCGGGGCTCAGATTTAGTTTTGTTCCGAACACGAAAAATATTTTTTCGAAATCAAAAGCCACCGAAATTCATGCATCACTACTTTTATTCGCTCCATGAAAGGAATATAAAAGTATAGCTAGCACACAAATTAACCCACGCCCTAAATTGGTTCGTTTGTTCATGCATGTACCTATTTCCCAATAGAAATATGCAAAAAGGACTAGAAGTCTGGTTAAATCTGAGAACCAATTGAAACACCTTAAATTAGATAAGTCATGCCCACTTCAGTGTCCTTTAAAAAAATTTCACGCAAATTATTTTATAAACCTTGCTTTACTCAATCGAAAAAAAAACATGTAATATGACGGAATCGAACTTGGGACCTCTGAAGGTCATACCAAACAAAAGAAAAAGAGAATTAAACATAAATAAATAATTTACATTCTTAGCTTCTTCTATCATTCTATCACACTATAGTATTAACCAATGAGCAATAACAGTCGCTTAATTCCTACTATATTTACATTGTACACTTCATATTAGCCGTCGAAGAAACCCAAAGCACGAAGAAAATCGAAGGCTGCTACGACCATTAATTGAACAGACGCACGATACTGAAATCAAAGTAGTGGCCGGTACGCAAATTAATCCACATCCTCTATCGAAAGGCTTTGAGGTGCTTGAATATCGTTTACGTCATTATACTGCAGTCCGAGAGGTCAGGTCACATAAACTCCTAACTCCGCACTCCGCACTCCGCACTCTGCGCTCCGCACTCCGCACTCCGACTCTACTAAGCTGTTCTACGTTAAGAAATTTTTTTTATATGCAGCGTGCACATTTGAGCTACACGTGTAGGTAGTATATTTGTAACTTTATCAATGACATCAGCCTAATAACTTACTTTACAGTTATTAAATTAAATGATCTTAATAACTTGCCATAAAGTAAGTCTAAAATGAATAACAAACACATTAAAAATAAATTAATTTGTTAAGCATAATATGTAATATCATTGCTACATCTGCTTCGCTTAATTGAAAGATTCCGGGAACATGTATCTATTAGAATCTAATCTCGCAATGTTGTTAGCACAAACGTCGTCCGTAATATGAAGAATATTAAATGAGTCTCTGAAACATACTCGTAATACAGTACAGAAGTATATTGAAGAGCACAACTGGATTTAAAGGAAATGAAATTAAAACTATAAAGTACCTAATTCCTGTGAATTTAAATAATCCTACACAGAAATGGTCATCAAAATGTCGATGGAAGGGTAAAAAAATAAAAAAAAGAAAACCTACTAATTGCCAACACTCCTAATAGATAAGCATATCAATTACTTCACGTGATAAATAAAATTTAGGCAAAATAGATACTAATGCTACTTATAATAAAATTATTATTAGGTGTTCCTCGGAAAGAAAATTCCATTTCAAGAAAATATACATCACACTTTTGTTAGAGAGTAGTAAAATATTCCTAATGCTTGGTAACAAGATCTGCGTCCTTCGACCTTTTACAATTATTACCTAGTAGTGAAAATGTTTGCTAGTAATAGCAATTCTTAACTTAAGGCGTGGGTTCCTAACCTAGGAGTAATTACCCCCGCAGGGGTAAATCAGCAATTTTACAAGGGGTAACGAAGGAACTAATACAGAAAATAGCTGCTTATACTGTTTGTTTTAATAAGGTTTAAAGATAGGGTAAAACCTAAAAAAAAGTTTGTCTCATAGGTCACAGGTGTAACAATATTGAAAAGGTTAAGAACCACTGATCTGTCTTTTATTTTTTATTTGTCGAAACATTGCAACATGTGAATAAAAATTACATAAAATATTATTCCATATCAGAGGTAATTAAAAATGATATCAATAAATCCAAACCATTAAGAGAATCATGACCGAATTACACAATTAACATAAAACGGGCGAACTCCGACGCGGTGTCGGTCGAGCTTATTCGACACGGATAAATCAACACATAAAGACTCGTACAATTGAATAATTTCATTGTAAACTCGCAATCGTGGATGTGTTTCGTCCGTGGAGAATAGCGAGCATTCGAGCGGGTAAGTTTCAATGGCGTCCGTATTAGTTTGAAACCTAATTGTTTCGCTACGAGTAGGAACGTCGCCGGCGGCGCGCGGCGGCCGCCCGCGACAAAGCCGGCGATACGTCGCCTCCACATTCTCCACAAATATTATGCATGTTTAATTAACGCCATTCCTAATTCATAATCCGACAGTGATAAATTAGACGGCCCCGTTCGCCCGTAATTAGGTACGCAATTATCGCGGCCCGTTTGAATTCATTAATACCGAAAGTATGCTCTAGGTGAGCGTGATTTATTACGGCGGGTCTTACCGATCGTAATTAATATCGCGGTACACGTGCCACGCATCGACCCCCGCCGACTAGTATCAATCAACTAGCTTCCTGCTTGATTTTTAACCCGCATCGAGTGTAGCGGCCGCACGGCTGGTGCGATATAATTAATCAGCTGGGCCGATATCGTTGCCGTTTCTATTATTAGGCAATAAGCAGTGTTGCGGTAATTGGAAGCCTGGACGGTTATTTAATTTACCTAGCCTGATCCGCGCCACCTGCTCGATGGTGAAACGATTGCCGAACGCCTAATTATATTTTAATCGCAAGAGCGGCGGGNGGCTAGGGCGGCAGGCAGGGTCGTGAGGGCGGCGGGCGCCGGGCGCCGGGCGGCGGAGACGACACCACTAATTCATTTGCGCGGCGAGCTCCGTCCGGCGCGCCGCCTCGGGCGATTGTTTATTCTCATAGGAGAGTTTAGGACTCCTAAAGCAATACCGACGCTTAAACATATTAACCGAAGCGTTTACGTGAAGGGTTTAATTATGCACTATACGGCCGGGCGCAGGCACAATAGCGCCGAGTTAATTAAGTCGTACACATTGTTTTAAGGCTTCACGTACTTTGAAGCGGCAACGTTATGGTCGCTCGCTAGTCTTTTTAATCAACTTTACATAATGCAAGTACACACGCTAGACGACGTACGAAGGGTATATTACTTGCACTAACTTGCGCTGAGTTCATCAAGTGCAATAAATATTAAAGTTACAATATCATTGTTAGAACACTCGGTATACGCGCGCAGCTGTTTCCGCGAACTATTGCCAATTGTGTGGAGACCTTTGTTCGCTACATTAAGTATGAAATTGTTATTACACTTTAATATGAGTAGGTGTTCTGTATTCTATGTATTATTAATTTAACGAAAATGTTGCCCTGTTACAATGTATCTTATTGCGATCTTAATTAGGTTCCAATTTAATTAGGGACGTTGTTTATGCCGGATGGTGACCGCGACTGGTCGGCCCCGGCGTAATCAATTTCCACAGGCAGACAGTGAAAAATACGTTACTATATAGCTACAAGTATTGCTATTGTTATTTATGATATCGTGACAAATATTAATTAAGTAATTTTATATGTAACAATGAAATTGTTTTGGTTAATATAAATTGAAAAGCATAAGGCAGTATCATAACTGTATTCTGTGTCTACGAGTAAGATGTGGTAGAAACTACCTTTAGGGTGACGCCTTGGGGGTTTTCTGGTACAGTATCTCTTGCTTCAGCAACCTTTAAACCCAAATATAGTATTCTAATTAATTGACGTCATCCGTGTGAATGACTCCCACTCAACGCAAATATACCATTAACTTTTTAAGTAACCTATCTACTTAGCTAAGAGATTACAAGAAACCTGCTAGACATTACGAGGAACATATATATGATAGCTACATTTTTCTTGAGTTATTTGAATGTGAGAAACTTGGTGGAAAGCGGACATGTGATACGATTTAGCACTAAACTGCTCCTGCGCTCTGTATTAGCGTGAAAGCCTCCAGGAGGGAGGCATTGGCCATTAGCTTGATTAGAGAGCCGGCGCCACTCGCGGCCTCTTTAGACTTCCTCTCATAATACTGCCTACATATTTCATTATTTATGTAAGCTCGTTTCACTCCAATATCTCACAGGATTTAGTATTATGTACGAAAATTTAGCCTTCGATTATGCTATGGACGATGAGAACCTTATGATATCTTGTTAATTTTTTCAGTTGTCTATCACATATTGGCAATTGACATCAAAATACGGGTATCTCTGCTATTATGTGTTAATGCTGTTACTTTGGTCGTTAGCAAAAAAATTGTTGTTCTTACAGTACCTTAAATATAAGAGAGAATTAATCTATTTTCTCAAATACAGTTTTCTTGATCGTCTCCTTCATAAATTGAGTAGATCACAATAATTAATTATTGTTTCTGTACCAGTCTGATGATCTTCAAGAATGTCATGACATCAATCAAAAGCAATTATAACTCATTGCTCGCATTTATGGCAATTAACTACACGAACGCCAATTAAACGTTATCAATTAGCAGAGTTAATCCTGAACTGACGTTACGATTCGAATTGTTACAGATGATGGCGTGTTCGTATCTAAGCGCGGCGGGGGCGAAGCCCGAATCTTCTACGGCGGGTTGTTGGACTCCACCGTACCCGCTTCCGGAGGCAGAAGTTCCGCACGTTATGCCCCCATTCTTACGGCCACCGTCGACGATGGTTACGTCGACAGTGACGTCGAGTGTCGGGTTGACGACCGCTGGTGTGTCGCAGGCCATCGCTCAACCATCGGGTTCTTCATCAACCTTAGGAAATGCGCCGACGATGCCTCCCAGCGAACCGGCGCTCGACTTAACCACGTCTCTCAAGTCCCGAAACCCTCGCAACGACGAGTCCGAGTGACAGTGCAGTGCGACTAGACAATTAGACTTTGCGACCGTGACGAGTTATCGTAATGAACAAAAGCACCCAAAGTCGGGTCACAAAGTGATATCTCGCGGCGACAGGAACATTTAAGTTATTTCGTATCGCCATTCAGCCATGAATTGACAAATGTTATTCGAAACTTGATTAAAGTAGTCGTACTCAATCTTCTATACACAAATTATATTTCTGTAACCATGTTTTTACTTAAATGATTCATTTTGAAATATTAAGAAGATTTAATTAAATGCAGTTTCCTTATGTGACTAATGTCAGTTAGTGATTGTAAAATGGTGCATAATAATAATATTATTTGTCCGAGATTCCGTGTTATTGTTGGCTCGTTACATTCAGAAGGTTGAGTACAAATATTTATACTAGGTAATATCTAGTAATAACATATGGAGGTAATCATGGCTGTCGATTAAACGGGCGATAGTATTTTCTATAATATTATGTATATTTAATTTCGGTTGTGAAAATGGCATGTAACTTGTTGCTTTGTAAATTCTCATTCAATTCTTTACTTAGGATTGTTCTGAATGATATGTGTTAAACACACGCGTGGTTTTCTATGAAAAGTGATAATGGTTATGTGAAAACTTATTGCATATCCTACATTTAGTATTTGTATAGTAATTTTAAGATCATACGAACTTAAATACCGCAGTGCATTTTAAAGTATAATTTTCTTAATAGATTGTACTCGTACCTCACACCGTCACGTATTGAAAATACATTATTTTATGCACTATGAATGATTATTTATTATATTATTTAAAAACAACAAGTTTTATAAACATAAATTTTGTATTTGATTACGTGTGACGGTTTGAACAATTTTGTCTTTCGTCAATCATAATCATAAAATTAAAATAACTATAAATTCATAATTAATAAGTACAGTCAGTAACTTAAATATTTAAAACTAAATGTGATCTAATTACTTGCCTGTTGCTATATGAACTTTTTTGGCATCAATTAGGATATATTTTCATTTTTTTATTGAGTAGGGTGATATCAAACCACTTTCGCGTTGTTATTAAAAAACATTGTGTTAAATTGACGATTAAAAAAATATATAATTATAATTGGGTACATTATTTATCTTCATGTTACAAATAGCTTATACGACAAATCTCGCTGCTATATTATGTTGATTCTTGCCAGTGATCGTACCTTTTGTATTATTATGTTGTTAATTATATCATAAATATTTTTTTCCTTCGCACGCTCGCTGTGATTTGCAAATCTTGCTGTGTAAATAATTCTCGAATAAATTTGTTATTTCGTTTATAATCGACGAGCTGTTACTTAACATTTAAACGGCCGTTTCTATTAATCATTGAATTGTACATATTAGTATATTTCTAGAAGTAAGTAGACACATCTTGTGCCTAAGTTTGGCGCGGAACTTCGTAGCAATAATTATGATGCCAACATCTAAATAAAATTCGAGTTACTAACATTTTCTGTATATATTGAATTATTATACGTATATTGTACCATCAAATAAACTTGTTCGATTCTAGTTTTGAATGTACACTTAATGTAAGTAATATTAAACGCTAACATTCCTTTTCGTGTATAATACATACATACATACATAAGTCAATGTGTTTAATTATATGCAATCGTTAAATTTCCCGCCTTTTATCTTAAATACATTTCCTTGGCTGTAATGTTTAAAAATTATATCAATTGTAGACTTGAATTTTGAATGAATGTAAATTAAATGTAGAATTACAAACTGTGTTGATTACAATTTTGTATTTCATATTAAACATATTCCACGACCATCTTAAATAATAAATAAATATACGTTTTAATGTTAGCGTTTAGTGAATCTTGCCATCTAACCATAGCTACAGTTTCCTTGAAAAATTGCATGGACTTGAAGTTTTTCGTTTTTATTCTAGTTGTATCATGAATGTGGCAACACCATTGAACCTTAAGTCTGTGACAATTTATTAAAGGAAATGATGGATATGGTGTTACCAGTACCTACACAAAGAAAGAACATTGCAACTTGCAACTACTTAGCCTAAGAGATGGCGGCAGGAGAAATTAAATTTTGTAAATTACGCACTTTGTTTTACTTTCAATATATACCCAATCTTATATTGGCCTCAATCCATTAAAGGCCCACTACTGAGCACCGGTCTCTCCTTATAACAGAAAAAGCCTAGAGCAAAGTCCATCACGCTACTTAAGTGCGAATTGTTGGAGGAGTTAGTGGCCATCCCAAGAGTCGGAAGTTAACAACTAACATCTTTGATGCCTTTGAGCCCTGGACAGGTGGCATAATACACCACGAAGTCACGAAAAAGCGCTAAAGCAATTTTAGCCACTAGCGGTAATCTATCTGCTGTCCTCGAGCCCGCACAAGCTTATTTTCGAAGATCACTCACGATTGACACAAGCTGCATAGTTTTAATCTTAAGTTGATTTGAAGCATTGCTGTAAAATAGCAGTTGAACTCGCTTAGATTACTTGAAAATCAAAGTACCTTTGGTACATAGAATTTCTAGGAAGAGAATGGTAACGGACAATTTAGACCAAATAAACTCGTGGAAGCTTATTTGGTACCGTATATTACAGGGCCGCTCAACTTTATTATAGTGTCCGGCAAATTAACAAAATTTATTAATCTATAATCGTATAATTTAAAAATTATCTAAGAATAATAAAATTAAATCTAAGGATTATTGAAACTTTTAATTTGTCGACCAATCTCTCTTACATTCAATATACAGAAAATCATCTGAAATCAACGTTTTTTTTTCAGTTAAATGCCTAAATATTAAGGACGTGTAGAAAACACCCAAATACATATTTAATGAAATGATATAACGTTATTAACTAATTTGGATAAACACCTAACTATAGATAAGGTAGGATTGTTTTTCAAAAATGTACAAGATATACTTCAGAGATACAAAGTATTAAATTAAAAAGCAAGAAACAGATGGCTGGACCTGTTTAACATTGCAAATTGAGTGATTATGTAAACAAGCCTTTTCCGAAAGCTTTTTTGTCCGCAACATGGCACAATTAGTGGGCAAGATATTTAATTAGTATTCAAAAATGTTTCGAAAACATTCAGACGAGATGAAATAAGAAATTCACCCATGGGTAAAAGTTTCTTAACAACAATTTCATGAGGTTTTTTTATTACATTTAAATGAAATAGATATCGCGACAATTATTTATTGTGTACTATTCGAATTACATTCTTAAGTCTTACCTGTACCTACCTGAATACTTAGTGAAAGCAGTAAGTATGTGATAAGTATAAGGTATAGGTACATATACTTTAGGATTTCTCGATATTTTTTTAAATATTACTGAATGTAAAATCTATTCCAATACAAACACTTACGCCCGTACGAGTTTCACGGTGGTTCTATTCAATGAATCCGCATATAACCAATGAATTCAGTGCTTCAATTTGTGATCCATTTTTTTATTGCCTATCACACATTCACTCATCATAACTCATAATATTTTGTTTTAGAGATGACTTTGTTTTATAATATGACTCTCAATGATTGTTAATATAAAAGATAATGATATTTATCTACAAACTATTTATAGGTACTGAAATTCGACATTTTATTTTTTATCAAAAAAAGCTATATTATTCATAGATAGTTGCGTTTTATTCTATTGTACCCTAACATTGTCACATGGGGAGGGATGGACGATGAACGCAGTCGATCGCACTTTCCGCGGATTAAACTCGTTTGGACATTCACAACTTTATTGGATTAACATATTGTTGACAATTGACAGATTCGTACGACACGCAGTGAAACGAAATCGTTATTTTCACCACATTGACGATGGCATGGATTAAACATTACTGAAAAATGTTATGTATAGGTACGTTAAAAGAAAATATTATTTATTTAAATAAGTACCTAGATACCTCTTTTTAATTATTTTAAATATACGCACACGAAGGAGAGTAGATAACATTTAAATTAAAAAAGTATATAAGTAGGTAAAGTTTATACTTATTATAAAAAACTTACAAGGTTTACTTCCGGAAATTGCCCATAGAGAAGAGATGTTGTTAGAGAGGTAGAGATCAAATCGAAATTTGATTCTTAACCATTTGTAGGTCATCTTTGTTACCCAGTAAAATTTTAACAGTAACATTACGTAAATAAATAAAAACTATTACAGTAGACCTTATAATAATGTATGAACAGATCCCATTAACAAGTTTCCGATGACGGAAAGCCATGGCTTTGTCGGATTTTATACACAGACCGGACCAATTACGCTATGCTTCCTTCCTGCCGGCGCACCATCAAATATGTACCGCAGGCGACGAAAAAGTGGCGGAATTGGAAAAATAGCGAAAGCATCGACTGACGTGGACCGTGAATGAATGATGGGCAGCGTGCGGGACTAATTAATACTGACGCCTGCAGTTATCTTTCGGATTTTTAGAGCAATTAGGTTTAGGTACCTACTAGTGGAGACGGAAAAAATCGAATATGTACCTATACATATACCTATTGAGGGTAAAGGTGGAATTTACGTTTATAGAGATGTGATGTTAGGCCTCGAATATTAATTCTTTTGCCTGCTCTGAAGCAGCATGTTCAAAGATGTTTCAAGCCTACGTTATGCTTTAGCGGCTATTTTCAAAATAAATTATTACATACTTAGTAAAATAATTACAGTGCAGTTTTGCTAAGTAACGACGACTACTATCAAAATTTCATAATAATGCAAGGTACTATGTTTAAAAAACTTAAATTTACTATTTCAAGTTACTTTTTATAAAAAATATTTTATAAGTTACCTGAAAAATGAATTCGCCTGTCAACTAGGGACCGCCTACAGCATTCGTTATGACATGTCGCTAGTGGTCACCGAGGGTCACTCCGGCCCGCATGTACCTACTACCTACGCTACGGTCAACAAAAAAAATTGCAATACTTTTAACTTATAAAATAAGTCCATTGCATACGAATACATAAAGAGAAAACGTATTTTGCCTAAAAAACTTTCCTCAGTTTTTAGAAAATATCAGATTTGAATTTTTTTTATGAAACAAAATAATCCGCAATACCGTAGAGTGGGAGAAAATGCACCTATACTTAATGCCGCATTAAGTAAAATTTATTTGAAAAACGTTAAGATACCTCGAAAAATTTGAAATATTCCGTTACATAAATCATTGTCTAAATTATCATCAAAAGTATAAAAGCTGTAAGAACTAGCAAATATATATCTGCACTACTTCTAGATAAAACTTTTGCTGCCCTGTATACTCTATTTTCTGCTGACAGCGGCTTATTATGACACACTTTAATAATGTTAGCATACATCATTATGCGTATTCGTTGTCCAGCCGGCCATGCTTAACGAGGAACAAGTTAACATGCCCGAACTCGAGTTATAAGAAAATTCGCTAACAACCAACCTAACAACCCAACGAGCGCCGTCACCGGTCGTCTCAACAACGAGAAGCGATATAAAATGTTTTCATATTAATAAAAGCAGCACACTTAAACCTTACTAAGTAGTTAGTTATTAAAGCCAATCGAGTTAAGCAAGTAAACTTAACATAGTGAAAGTAATTTTGACGACCATTTCTGGATTTACGTAAATAACTTTTTTCGGAAATATTCTAGAGCACTAAACGTTATCCTTATTGGCATTGTCCACCAGGCAAATGTTAGCTCCATTTGTTAATTGGCTGATTCATAATAACATAATCAGATCATTATAGAGGAAAGGCTACTTTTAGGCAACCGACATATGCAATAAAAGAATAAAAGAATTAATAATAAAATTGTAACAAACCCTCTTAAGTCCATGTCGGCGCTTGCCATGGGGATCCAGGGTCTTCTTCCATATTCCAACATATAATAACAGCACTACAACTTTTACACACTGACATTTATTTCATTTCATTTCACTTTAAAATATTTCACATAATTTCACATAAATAATTTACTACAACAATATTACAATGCAAATATTAGAATGCCGGTCAATGCCCTGAATCGGTCCTTACATTGTCTTTTATTTACAATCAAAATCAAATACGGAAGTGGGCGTTACCGAAATGGAACAGGAACATAGGTCAATTTGTAATAATGAAGTTAAATTAAAGGATCTTATAACATTTCATACATTAAAGTATGTCAGAATGTAATAAAAACTATTTTAAACATTTTAAACATATCAATTTCATACTTTTTATAGTAATAATAAAAATTCATTTAAAAAAATATTTAGAAGTATGTATGTACCTATACAGAAATTTATTTTAATTGTTTATTCTTTATTTTTTTTTATTTGTGTCCGTCTTATTTTTAAATCGATAATTACAATAAAAGACACTGTAAGATTGTTTACTTTTTAAATCACGACGAAAAAAACGAGGTATAAAATAGGTACTCAAACCACAGATCACCAAACATTCTAGAAGAACTTAAGAGGATATTTCCGGTATTTAAATGGAAGCACTTTTAAGAGAACTTAAACAATTAAAAAGCTCGTTATTATTACAATAAGATATAATAAATTATAACTTAAACTAAGATCAAAGGTAGACACTTAAATCAGTATTAAAACGTTTAGTTTGATTAATAAACAGGAGCTGTACTGACTAGCACATTTGGAATGCGGTATCAAAGTAATTATCATTTTTATTATTGTTATTAAATGCTTACAAGTTTTAATACCCAAAAGATGCAATTATTTATCAATATAATTAAGATTGACTTCACAATTATAATACAGCTATACAACAAGGCAGATCAAATTGATAATATTTATTTGCTTTATTTTAAACGGAACTTAGTTTAATACTATTTAACGCTAGATGGTGACACCGTGACACACAATACGATTTGAACAATAATAGTCACTTTATATTTCTATTAGATAACAAATTCAAGCGACAACTATTACAAAGTAATAAGTATATGAAATATTACAATATAATAATGTTTAATAACATTACAGTTAAATTTACATTTGTCATTTAAATATTTCGCAATTTAATTGATATCGATGATATGG
>LGAG01000038.1:658732-692294 GCA_001278395.1 Lerema accius | reverse complement strand
GGTTTAGATGGGATAGTAATCTTTGTAGGAATTTTGAAATTTTAATATAGAAAGATATCTATATAAAGTCTACACATAGTTTAGCCAATTTCTGCAGGTTTATTTGAAGTTCGGTAAAATAAAATAATAATAAAATTGTAAGTCATTGTACACATTTTTACTATGAAACAGGTCTTAACTATATCTTTCGTCGACAATATATCGATCTAAATGAATTAATCGTAGTCACCATTCACCAAATTGTGAATCACGCACATTACAGAAAATATATGCATATAATAATTAATCCAAAGAATACTTACATCTGCATGTTTCAGAGCACCAACATCATTTGTACCATCACCACACATGAGCGTGCAGTATCCCAACGACTTCAAGGTAACTATAACAAACTCCTTCTGTTTGGGCGCAAATCTTGCGAACACTTTTATATGCGGGATGATTGCAATGAAGAGCTTACGATGGTATTCATTTAGATACGTCAGACCTTCACCGGTTATGCACAAATCATATTTGGAGGTCAACTCCTTTGATGTTTTAAACGGTTCTATCGACAGTCGGACAGATTCGTCTATAGACTTCCATTTCCATTCACTACCTTCCTCTGTTAAAATAAGAACTTCATCTTTTTGTGTAAACTTAAGTTCCTTCGCAACATGACAAGCCGTAAGTGGGTTATCGCCCGTGATCATGACGACGGAATGTGACGCGTGAACTATTTCAGCTATCGCTTTCTTCGAATCACTTTTCAACGGGCATGATATGATCACAAAACCGACAAACGTCAAATCACACTCCACATCATCTCTAGATAATTCCCGAATTTCCTGCGAACTTAATTTGCCGAGATTTCGATAACCCAAAGCTAGAACTCTCGCGCCGCGCCTCGATAACGTTAAGTATACATGATCGTAGTGACTAGGAACCTCTTTGAGCATCGTTTTAACAGTCTCCGGCGCACCTTTTACGCTACTTATATAATGGTTCTCCATAAAACCTCTCTCGTTAACCTGGTAACCCGCTACAACCGACATTCTTTTAAGGGCACTTGAAAAATGATTCCTATGAACTATCTTCAAACCCGGTGATTTTCCTTTCTTGGGCACGACTGCATCTCCCTTTGTGAGATTCCATTCTGCTGCTTTCAAAGTAGCTTTCTCGAGAGGATCGCCCACCACTCCATCATCAAGTTGAACGAGAGAGTGGCAAGACGCAAGAACTTGTATAGTTTCTATAGGTGCCTCTGATAATGGTATTACAGTGGCATCAGTATGATTCCCTATTCCAGCCACTCCTTCTACTACCAAGTTATCACTAGTTAAAGTGCCAGTTTTATCGAAACAACAGATTTCAACTTTACCAGCGAATGGTATTCTAAACGGCTCTGTACAGAAAACAGCTAATTTTGACAGTGATAATAAAGACGTATTCACAGCCAACGAAAGTTCAATTGGTAACTCTGGAGGTACAACTGAGGTCAAAATTAAAGTACATTCTAAAAATAGCTTGTATCTGTTTCTCTCTGGATCTTCACAACCCTTTACCCAAACATAGGCAGCAGCTGCAATGGCGAAGATCAACAGGAACAATATGAAACCAAAAGTCTCCAGATTATTAGCTGTTACTCTCTTGACTCCAAATAAAATCGTCCTCAGAAGCTTGCCTTGGGATGTGTTGAAACCGTTTCTGATCACATATCCAATACATCCATTATCGGGAGCTTTTAATCCAGTTGAAACATTTTTGCTTGGTGATGAATGTTGTACGATTTTTGTGCCGCCATAAAGCATGTGTAATTTACCATCGCCTTCTGGGTCTAGTTCTACTTTTAAACTTTTTTCGTTTTCAATAGGCTCTTTCATTTGGGGAACACTCTCTCCTGTCAACATAGATTCGTCTACTATGCAAGATCCTCTTAACAGGACAATATCACAAGGAACTAAGTTATCGCTGACAGATCTAGTCAGAGAAACAATGTCACCCGGGACTAACTGATCACTTAATATTTGTCTCCATCTTCTATTTCTATATACGTTTATATTATAAGGCTTGTTACCCATTTTTCTAATCTCTGCCATATTTCTAAGCTGTTGTTGTACTAGTGTACATTCAAACATCACTAACATAATTAGTGTAAAAATGGAATAGTACCAATATTTGTCTAGGCACCACAGTGCAACACAGAATACTTGGAATACAAAAAATGGGGCTGTTGCTCTCTCTGTAAATAATTCCATAAATTCAGGTACCACCTGAAATAATTACAAACAAATTAATTTGTCAAGCAAATAAATTAAAAAACTATTTCTACAACCCATTTCAGTAAATGAAAACAATAATAATGCTAGTTGAAATATTAAACCATACACTTGTCAGTCATGTTGTCATCACAGAGAATGTTCTAAAGAACAATTTGAATACCTATGGTTAATATATTTTACTGTCACATCTAGTATGAAACAGGGATCCATAAATATCATCTGGACATTAAATTTGTCCAGACATCATGGTTATCATTTCAAATCACATGTGTAAACTGTCCTATAGACCACAAAAATGACATTGGAGGGCTTACAATGCTATAAAACAGCAGATTCAGGAAGTATGTCTGTTGCTACCTTATTGATACATAACACATTAATAACACCATTGACAGTGTTAATGTCCATGGACAGCATTAACCACTCACCATCAGGCAACCTATCTACTTATTTCTTGCCTTAGTCATAAAAATGCCTGGGTATTTTGTATGACTACTTAAAATATAACTGATTTTCATTGTTAACCTTTGCGTTTTATTCAAGTAAAGTTTTAGAAAGATTAGATTAGATCTAAAACAAATTTTTATATACCATTATCATTTCATTTTTCCCAAATTCTTTTTCTGCTACATCTATGGACTGATCGTCCAAAAATCCTTTAGACTCCATATATTCTTCATATCTTTTATTAATGGGGAAATCAACAGTGCGGAACTGTTTCTTGTTCCAATCATAAACATATTTACTTTTTTGAAATATAAACCAAATGTCTGGATTAGGGTTTCCTTTAATTGTAGACTGAAAAAAAAAGTTTAAATTATAACAAAATGTGAGAGATCTAATAAATAAAATAAAATGGTCACAAGATCAAAATATATACATATATTATTATTAGTTACCTACAGTTCTTAGTCATGTGACACCTGAAGACCTTCAAAAAGGTTTAGGAATACAAGAATAATGAATTAAATTATGCTCATATTTACCTCAGTATGATGGAGTTTTACAATTTCTGAAAAACCATTGTTAGATGTGGGAACCACTTTAACAATTTCAGCTTGCAGTGGGTCTTTTGCCTAGAATATAAGAAAAACCGAAACATGTATCACTTGTGTCTTGTATAGATAACCAATAAATATATTTATGGCAAATAAATTACTTACAGCTGAGCAGGACAGAAAACACTGAATGTGTACGCTCCAATAACAACATAAGCATATTAAAATTTGGATAGATGCAACCACAGCTACGATCACGAAACCAGCTTCGATGTTTTCCTCAAACCCATACACCCCAATCCATAAGTAGAACACCAAAGGATATAATACTATAAAAGGAAGCACCGTTCCTTGCAGAAGTGTTGACATAGGCTTAAAAAGCTGAACATACTGAACTAAATCATCTAATGACGATTGCATTTTTGTTGAGACCATGTTAACCAAAGTTACTCAATAAACCCCTCGTTTCTAAACGAGGAAGAACAGTCAATATATAGAAAAGTTATTAAACATGTTAACTTTCTTTTCAGACGCGAATTAATTCAAAACAGAAGGTAATAACCACTTATGCCGAATTTTAAACACCCATACTTTGCTGACTGACACGAAGTAATATTTTATTCCAATTAGTTTCAGTAATTTAATGACAGTAATTCTATTCACGTACGTCTGACAGTATTTGACAAGTTTATAATTATTATTTGACAGATAATAATTGACTGCGACATATAGGGCAAGTGTAGATAGCTAAAATACTTATCATAGACAAACCATAGAGCACATAGTTATTTTACCGAATTCATTGTCACTGTGATTATCAGACAGGGTGACAGTGACAGACCGAGAAACGTCTTATGTCACTATGTGGAATGTCATAAAAACGCGCGAAACAGAAAATATTGTACATTTTTGATGTTTGTTTTTTGTGATCTTTCTTTTCTTTGCTTGCCGTGTATGTGTAATAATTACACCAAAAAGATATGAAAAGTTTACAAGAAAGACTGAAGGAGAAACAAACTGAGTAAAGGCTAAAAAGAGATTGTTATACTAACAAAAGTGGATTTAAATTAGCACCCTATTATACTAAAGTTTGTACTTTATCTAAGTGAATAGTTTTCATCTTACTCTTAGTAACCAATATGGATTTCAAAATAAAAAGGAAATCTACTAAAACTTCCGAAAATGTGAGTTTAGTAGAAAATTACCCTCATGATCTTCAAATGTATAAGATACCACCCACCAGAAATATTAGTCTTTCTGACTTCGAATCCATGACTTTGGATAGGTTGAAATTGCTGAGAATTTTAGAAACTGCGACGACTTTGAAAGGCTTAAAATTGTATTCTGATGATTGGAAGGATTTTATAACTCGTGAGTTGAGAAGTCAAGGTCTAAAGTACTACGCGAAGCTTTGCGAAAAAACTACCTGTGGTACACTAAAGGCAGACCTACAAGCACGCGAGAAGGATCATATAGCACATTTCATTTTACGCCTAGCCCACTGCAGGACAGAGGAGAAGCGTCGTTGGTTTATCGCTAGAGAACTAGAATTATTTAGGATGAGATTTATGTCAATGGAAAGTGATGCCATCAAAGAGTTTTTCCGTTTAAATAATTTGTGCTACACCAACATTTCTGATGAAGAGTCTTCTGAACTAATGACTTATCTACGAGAATCCACATTTTATGAAGACATTGATAAATTTAAATTTTACAAAGTAAAATTCTATGAAGTTTTAGATCTTGTCCGTGGTAGAAAAATTTTCCTCAAAGGTGGATATGCGTACATACCAGATAAAGACTTTATATCAGTGCTTTCAACTCAACTGAGAACACATTTGAAACAAACATTGGCTATTGCTCGGCACCACTTAGAAGAAATAGAACAGGATGAACGATTGGTAGGTCTTATGAAGGGATTGCATTTAACATATCTAGGAAAAGATTACAGCGATACCAAAGTTACTGTGCCCATCGAAAGCATTGATTCTCTGTCCGTCAAGTCATTCCCACTTTGTATGAGGCAACTTCATGAAACATTAAGATCTGCACATCATTTAAAACATGGCGGCAGATTGCAATATGGATTGTTCCTAAAAGGTATTGGTGTTACTTTGGAAGATTCATTGAGGTTCTGGAAAGAAGAATTCACTAAGATGATGGAACCTGATAAATTTGATAAGTCTTACAGTTACAACATCAGATACAACTATGGTAAAGAAGGCAGTAAGAAGGATTATTCACCATTTAACTGTTTAAGAATTATTAACGGTAATGTTGGTCCAGGAGAGTGTCACGGTTGCCCATTCAAGCATTGTGATACTGCCAACTTGAAAAATAGGCTTAAAGGCTATGGATTGGATGCTCAAGGTATTGTTTTAAATTTTATTCCATAAAAATATTAACAGTTATAAAATAACCTTGTTCTGTTAACATAATTATCTACTTCATGATAATGTAAACCATGTTCTTTGTCCAAGTTAGTATTTTTGTCTGTGGGAAACTTGTATGACCCTGGAATCTTTGTCATTGTGGCTTCAGTAATAATTGGAGTACAGGATTATATTTTAATTTATTAAAAATTTCAAAGTTGTATTAACGCTAATTTAGTAAAATAACATAATAACACCAACTGACCTTTACAATGTATCTTTTCAGCTGTCAATGAAATAATAGATACAACCAAAAAAGGGCATTATCAAGTTTCATGTAGTAAATATTTTGATGCTGTGCACAATACTGATCTTGGAATTGGCATAAATCATCCCAATCAGTTCTATGAAGAAAGCCAGAAGATTACTAAGTCTGGTGTTAAAATTGAACGCAACAAAGAAGAAAAACAGAATATTGTAAAGAAAGAAGAGAACAATGAAATCGAAGATATGGACTTTGATGAGATATCAGAGTGGAAAGAATAAAACAAGTGGAAAGTTAAAAAATTTATTAATTTTAAAAACTAATGAGAACATAATAAAAACCTATTTTCTTTTTGTATACATAGCTCTCTTACTAATTCTACCACAATATAAACCAAATATAAAAATTAAACCTATTATTGAGATACCTACTATTAAGAAATATTTCTTAGATGGAGAAGTTGATATTTCTTGATACATATCACCTAGACTTATCAAACGTTTCTGAAACAGAAAAAAAATTGGTTGTACAAACACATAAAATGAAACATTGTGAGCTTCCTTGAAGTATTATTGAAAATCTTTGTTTATGCTTAAAATAATAAATGTCTAATTTTTAATAACACAATTCAAAATAAATAAACTAGCATGCATGCGCTATTGGATTATTAAATACTTACAGCATCCAAATATCTGTACATTTCCAACCTATTAGATAGCTGCTTCTCACATTCAGGCTCAAGTTTTCTGTTACTTTTGTCATTGAGTATTATCTTCAAGCATTTGAGACCTAAAAAAAATAATTACCGATTTCAAATATGAATTTTTCTCTAACAAAACTACGGACATAATTTTGAGTATTGCAAAGACCTCCAAAGAACCGAATGTCTTTTTTACTTTTCGAGGAGAAATCAAGGTTTAGATGTCTATTAAGTATATTCACAGTAAGTCAAAATATTTTCAAGTTTTCATTGAAATGTTAGTTACTTATGTGCAGTTTTTAAGTAGATAAAATCACGTCTTACGTCTGCCGGCACCATGTTCCAAGTCCTTGCAGTATTTCAGCAAGTCCAACGCACACGCACGTTCCAACAGAGGGTCGGCCTCAATATCTATCTCGGTTTCTTCGATTATATTCGCAACCTCACGTGCACACTCTGCTGACACTATTTTGTGGTGTACCAACGCATTTTTCAAGCATTCTTCCACCTATAAAAAATGTAATTAATTCGCTTAGCTGCTAATTTTAGTGCAGAATGGTTATACTAAGATTACCTACATTTTGGTGCATTTAAGAGTTCAAAAAATATGTAATTATTTGTATATCTCTTACATAAGTATATTTAGATATTACATAACATTATGTAACATTTTTTACTTATAATATTTATACTACTAAAAACATACCTGTCCGTTAGAATTAGTGATGGAATCATTTGGCACTGCACATATTGTCTGAATCTCTGCTTTACAAAGTTTAGCCAAAAGTGGATCCAATCTATAGTTTAATGCTTGTTCTTTCAACACATTTGCAACTTCATTTTCACACCCCATTTCCAGTTTAGACAACCTTAGCTGTTCTTTTAAACAATGCAACATTTTCCCTTGCAATTCAACATCTTGTGCCTCATTAGCTGAAAGCAATATATTAAACCCATCTGTAAATTTATAAGGAATTGGATAAACATTTTCATCAAAAATGTGTACATCAAGATACAGTAATCAAAAATATCATGTGTATCTGAAATAAGAACCTTTCCTATTTTGAATTATGTTAATGATTAAATAATTTAAGGCAATAATATTTTATTATAATAATAATTTATTATCAGCTTTCTAGTAAATTATAGATAAAATTTGTTACAAACTATAAAGATTTTTTATAAAAAGTAATTGAGCATGCAACATACCATTACCACAGCCATGAATAGAAAGTGAATAATATAAACATAAATACATATTTACTACATACTCTGGGAACAGAGATAGACAATCAGTATATTATGATAATAATAATTATTAAATAAAGTAGGAAATTCTATCAAGGACTGATAGATATGAACTATCTATAGCTACGTTACTCTATTACCATAACTCCAATAGTAGATTCTAATACTGAACCTTTATCCTGTAATCCATAAGTCTTCAACCAATAGGTACTCCATCTACTCAACCCATACAAGTAATTATAAGTAAATACTTTATGCAAAAATCAGGCAATTTACTAAACCATAAGCAAACAAGCATACATTCCTTGGTTAGTTCTTCCACCGAGATAATAGAAATGCATAAATATAAACACACTTACCAAGAGTTTCTGAACAGAATTTCTGTATGTCACTTTTACAAGCAGTCTGTAAGTTATTGTTAAACCTGTAGTCCATATTTTGTTCTATCATCCTGTTGACAATAACTAGTTTACAATTATTGTCAAATGCATGTTCTTGATAATGGGCCTGTAAACAATTAAGAATGATGAATGATAATGGTCAACTACTTGTAAGTTTTTTTTTAAAGTTTAGAGTTGAATTACCTTAAGACAATCTAGCATTGTTGCGGGCTCAGTATTGTGACAGTAAATATCTATCATATCACTGCAACTTGTCATCAAATGGTAGTCAATCGCATTGTCAGTAAATTCCTGTTTTCTTACAATGAACAGAGCCTTTCTGCAACTGTCTTTCAACGTTCCCGTTGCTGTTTGTAGGCATTCCAGGGCTGCCGATTCTGCGTGTGGTACGTTAGGACAGAACTCCTGTAGATCCAACTTACAAGCCTCTTTCAAATCTGGGTCCAGATCTATACTTTCTTTTTGCTGGAATAACTGGCTTCTCAGTTGCTGTCTACAGTCTTTAAATATTGTATGTTTTTTTCTCGTAATAGTATCATTCCTTACAATTTCACTCAAACACATCACAACCTGACTTTTAGTTTGTGCCCTCGGACAGAATTTCACAACATAAGATTTACATGCATTTTTAAACTTTCTGGTAAATCTATAATTTTTTAATGATATCAGCTGCTCATGTTCAATAGCTGCTCTACATTTAATTCTACTTTTTATTTCTGCATCATTTTTATGTAAAAATAAGCATTCAAGAACATCATCATCACCTTTTTTACTTTTCATTTCTGAAGAGCATAACTTTTCTATGGGTACTCTACAGTTGGTGTATACTATAGCATTAAGTTCAATGTGACCACTTTGTGTTTCAGTAAAATTTGTGACAGCTTCACGACATTTGGGTGCAAGGTCCTTAATTTTATTTTGCAGACATAAAATTTCTTCACCTTTGCCTGTATTCTCAAAACATAAATTTGCCAAATCGTCCATACAAAAGTCTTCTATTTCAGGTAATAAGTCTACACTCATGGCTCTTTGTCTCATTACTCTTCGAACTTGCTGTTCACAAGCTGGTTTAAGGATCCCTTTGAATTCTGAATTATATGCATAATTGTATAGACAGGGTAATATGAGAGGATCTTTTACGGATTGCTGCTCATTAACATCTGCCCATTGAAGCTTTGCTTTACATTGAGTGACTGCATCATATTTACAAGCCTTATATAGCTGTGGGTCAAGTTTAAAGTCTCTTGATATAAAGTATTGTATTTGTAATAAAGCTGTTTCGCATTCCGTATTCATTGCGTCTGTTCCAAGTTTCTCCATTAGGCATGACATAACCCTACCATTACCAACTTGCACTTCACTGCAAACTTTGTCTACAACAGGCTTACAAGCTTTACGTAAAATTGGATCAACCCTCCAATCTTCGCCTGGGTCTGTCTCTTGCACTAAGATCTCTAATGATTTTTGACATGCCATTGTTATCCTTTTATCTCTTCGTTTTCTAGGTCTGGCATGTTCCATTAAACAATGTATTGTCTTCCCACCAGCCTCAATACCATTGCACAATTTTGTAATATCATTAGCACAATTCTGCATTAATTCAGGGGACAGCCTGTAATCATCCATAAGCATTTTTCGATGGTCGTTCATTTCAGCTATACATTCGTTCTGGAGTTTAGTAGTATCATTTCTTGCTATGCTTTCTAAGCATAGTAATATTTGTGCTAATCTCACATCCTTGTCGTCAACTACACCTTTTCTACAGTGGTATTTGCGTATATCTTCTTTACAAGACTTGACTAATCCCTTGCTTGCTTTATAATTCATGATTATATTTCTCTGAACATAAAAAAGCTGGTCTTGACATCGTTTTGTCATATCTGAAAACATAGTATACTCAGATTATGATCAATATTACAAATATATCAAATAGCCAATGCATAAAGAATTGTGCCCCAATTATTGTTGGTTGTGTTAAATATTAAAAGATATTGTAAGCTAACAAGAATACCAACTCAATCTTAAATGATATGACACTACAGTACAATACTACTAAAATAAGAAATTTCTAATACTGTTATAAAGGCTTGAATTATTATGCATTCATTAAGTGTGTTACTAAATACCTACTTCACATTTGTAATTAATATGTTAACATAACTGATATGTTATCAAAGTGGTATTTAATTGTTTGATTTTCATGACTAATAGCCAATCATTATTAAAACCGAATGTCTTTTTCATCATAGTTATTAGAAAAAAAATTAATTAGTCAATTAAATGATTTTAAAACAACCTATACCTTTTTCATATTTATGTCTCACAAGGCATTTATACATCAATAAGGAGCCAGTGAGTTCTTCTGGACATAAATTTTTCTGATCCACATTACAGGCAGCAAATACAAGCTTATCGAGTTGAAGAGTTGTATATTTCATTTCCTGAAGTGCTACCAATTCTGATTGACATTCCGGTCTTAAGTTTGGTTCAAAAGTTTGTAGACATTTAAGGGTTTGCATCTGTGATAAGCTCTTTGGATCTGGGGGTATCCTACCACAAGTATGAGCTTCAATATCATCCATACAATTTTTTAAAAAGTTATCAGTTATTTGCCAATCATTAAATATCAATGATTCAATTTTATTTATCAACCTCAAACAACTTTTATCTTTGATGCTCGGTTTTAACTTCAAAACACAGTCTATTGAGCGAACTGACGGGTTTAAACAATCTAATATAATTTTTTCATCTTGACATGGCCCCTTTAACTTGTATTCAAGGAATGAGTTATCTATAAGTTCTTCTTGCCTTATCCATATTTTGTGCTGACAAGCGAATGAAACTTGTGTTTTATTAAAACGGGTAGCGTTTAAAGCGCAAGATAATAACGCTAAGTCGTCATTTAAATGGGAACATTGTTTTTCAAACCATGTACACTCACTCAAATCAATTATGTATCTTTCTCTTGGTGTTTTTATTAAATTGTCTACAGCGTGTACACTGTTTAATACTAAAGCTGCCAAAACACATAATGTTTTCATTAATAACATATTAAACATTTTGATACACCGGTTATACTCAAGCGTCGCACGTAATCATTGATAATATTGATGTATGTATAATAGTTGTGTTGTTTTCATTTCATCTTTTGTGATTTGTAGCAATAGCTGCTTTAGCTGTCCTTTCGACTTTTTAATTTTTGAACCTTAAATACAGTGTTTGTAATCTTTACTTATTCCTTTGTTTCATTTTTTAGCCACCTCTTTAATTAACAGAACGATGTTTAATTTTTAAAATTAAAATTGATAAAAGCACAGAATTATACCGACAAACTGTGACATTTATCAACACAAGAAATGTTACACAGACGCAGTAAGCACTACAGAACAGACCACAGAAATTCTATACGCCTAACGGAGCAACAGAGTATTCAAGTATATACTTCATTTTTTTCGTCGTGATTTAAAAGGTAAACAATCTTACACTGTCTTTCAGTTGTAATTATCGATTTAAAAATAAGAGAGACACAAATAAAAAAAAACTAAAGAATAAACAGTAATTTAATGTTAAAATAAATTTCTGTATACTTCTAAATATTTTTTTTTAATTAATGAAATAAATAAAAGTTGTGCCAAGATTGTTTACCTTTTATATAACGACGAAAAAAACGAGGTTACGTATATCGTATAAAATATCTGAAAAATAATTGTAAACATTCCTAATAATGCTATGTACACACCAAGCTAGCTAAACGCCATTGAAGGGAAGATTGAACGAACACCAACGAACGAACGTATTAATTAAGGATTAAGAATTAAAACTGAAAGTTTGGCTGGTGTAGACAGGTCTAGCTAAACAATAGAAAAAAACAATGAATGAGAATGATTTTATATACGGCTGTCGCGATGTCGGGTGGAACCAAACAACTAAGTTCGTTTGATTTTTTCTTTTCTTGATAATAAAATTGCGAATGCGAACCGAATCATAATAATATACAGATATATTATGAACATGACGTGCGACAACGTGCGTAGAATACCACAGCCAAGCCAATGCTGGATATTGTTCGTTGGCCAGGGTGTGGACACCTCTTAAATATATGAATAATTTTAATCTGTGTTAGAAAGAATCTGTCATGTGGACATGACAAACTTGACAGCTATACTGAAGTTTTTTTATTATTATCTATATTATATTGCCGACTGGCTAATTTTGCTGCTGAATTGCTGATAGTTCTGATTATTTCGTGATATTTATCAATTTGTTTTTAGAGTGGTTTGGTTTAGTGTTCGCGAGGTATTTTTAACACAAAGACTAAAGTGATTGCATATTGAACAGTAATGGAGGGATTTATTGAAGTCAATGAAATATCTGATTTTGTGTCTTATATCCGCAGTGTAAGTACATAAAATATTTATTTAATTCTAGCGACTGTAGACTAACTGGTTTTTTAAAAACCGTACTAGTACATAGTAAAATTAGAAACCCTTACGTTTTATGAAACCTATTATAATTTGTATGCGACTGGTAGAAGTTTAGCACATAATGGGGTAGGTATATAATGTTTATAGTAAGTATGTACTACTACTTAACATAGTGTAGTGACCGGTGATTCGTAATATAAATAACTAATGAAGATAAGAACCCAATTTCTTTAGCTCTTGGTATAAGCAATCTAAAACTTCGTGATTGATTTTAAAAATGATATGGTATGTAGCTATTCGTCAAATTTTAACCATGACTGATGTTCAATCTGCACATATAAGTTTCTAGATCCATATCACTGAAAAATTCTTAATTTCTGCTTTAATCTTTCACTAGTATCCTGCCCTTTCTTTGCTTTGGTATACTTTTACCTGTTATCTTACAATTAATATTCTAAGGTATAAACTATTCTAGATTAGGTCTTGTCATGTAAGATACAAACATGCCAAGTTTCTTCAAAAGCAGTCCAGTAAATTCAACAAAGCATACCTGCATTACAATTTAAAAATAATATTCAATTAAACTTTCAATCCAGTTACAGTGTTATTTATCAAAATTTACATATTTGCATCCCTAATATGTTTAGCACTAGAATATTGCCACCATTGGGACACCTACTCCTATGCTAATAATTTTGCTGTATTCATGTTTGAAGTTTGAATAACAATCTTCTTTAATACCTTATTCTAATTCTTTAGTAGTCTGCCATCCATCTCATTCTGTTATACAAGTGTCAGTTATCTTAATCCTTTGTATTGCCAATTAATCTTCTTACACATTTATGGCTTCCACTATTTCCGAGTTCACTAATAAGAATTCAATTTATTATATCTGTAGAATTTGTGTCAATGTTTTACTTTAATTCTAAATAAAGCTTTGTCATTCTAAATGCCCTTATTTTAAGAAATATTTTTTTCTTATAGATACATTTTCATATTTATGCTGATGTTGTTGAACTAAATACATATTAATTGGCCTTAAAAAACAAAGGTTAAGTGATGACAACAAAGATAGTGTCTAGGCTTAATTTTTAAGGGGTTACTGCTGGAAATCATACTTAGGGGAATGCAATACTGTTGCACACTAACAATTTTTAAACACACTGACAATGCACATTTGTATCGATTCAAACACTAGTCCTCCCTGCAATTAATATTCTTAAAAACACACCTAGAATGCAAAAAAATCTTTGTGTTTAAGTGCTCATCTAATTTATTTGGTGAGGCACTAAGTACATGTAATAATGAATTTAATTGCGCATAATATCCAATATTATTATGTAGTTGCAATGTTAAGGCATTATTTCTAGCCTTGAAAGTTGAGGTAATTATATTTGAGTATTTAATAAGTAGTCATTTGTAGTGCAAAGCAAATTATCCTTTGTCAATTGTTGCAGATTGAGTGGCGTGATCCTTGGCTCATAGCACTCCTGTCCTTCCATGTGATAGTGACGTTCACCTGTTTCTCAACAAGGAATTATGGGAACTTTCAAATAATACTGTTTATAACCTTATGTAAGTATTGGTTAAGTAGGTTTACCCAAAATTCGACTACCTTGATTATTTACTTTTGGTCCATCAAGGTTCGAACCGCAATAAATGTAGGCAACGACTTATTCGCCCAAATTAATCCTAAGGACATTATTAATCATATTAAATGTAGAAACTCATATTATTTACTTGTAGTCAGTCGGTCATATTTTTTTCTTATTATAGAAGATATGATTTTATTGAGCAAAGAATGCTCAGCAACGTCTATAATTACAGATCATTTCACACTATGCCATGCAATACAAATTAATAATGCAATTAGCAAGTTTGATCAAATCTACATTCAAATTATTATTTATTCTGAAAGATCTATCAGCACATTTATAGAATGTCAAAAATTCTACAATTTGTTACATCTTAAAATAATTTTTCATTACTTCAAAACTCCTTATGTAGTTGCATAAGCAGTATCGTGATTTTAAAATATAATATGATCGAGTTGTTTTTACTGTGTTCGGCTGGCTGTAACGCAAAGCTGAACTGGTTTTAAAGCTTGCATTGTACAAATATAAAAACTATAGGCGCCGCATCAAAATTGGAAGGCCAAAACAAGTTTGAGTTATTCTACATCACATGTATTTCTACTTATAAAGTTGAAAGTAATTTATTATTATGCTATGTATCTTGTACATACTTTTTAACTTTTTATCCCCTAAGCAGATTGCAAATTGCATGCTTGGAATTGTATATTTTTTTCTTAACTCAAATTTGAAATACACAGACGAATTTTTTGCCAGAAGCTAGTAAATTCTTAACCGTGCTAACCACCTCTTTAAACAAAAAATCAACGATGAATACATGTATCAGCTATGTTTCTTCTGAACTACTTTAGTGTATGACGTCATACACATATTTGCTGCGACGATGTTTCATAGTTATAATAGGATCTGATGGCGTTGTTGTCAGGCTATTAACTAATCTAATGATATTTATAAAATGGATTTAATACATTTGTGACATTAATGGCGAGCGTCGTTAGTAAAAAATAATATTGCTTATAATATGTATAATTTTATAGCCTCTAAGTATGTTTGTTAAATAACCCATCTTCCTTTTCTTTAATTAATGTAATGTTTTTAAATATAGTTTCTGATAGCTTCTTAATTTAAATACGTAAATAGATACTTCGCTTTGCCAAGCATTTTAATAGAAAATACAATTCGTTGTTTTATTTCGGTGTTAACATTACGTTGACCTTTTGGTAAGACGTCCGGTTAGCTACACAACATACCTTTACCAACGATCCAATAATATGTGAGGTCATTTGACTTTGAACTTCAGAATGATTTAATTATATTCATAATATTTATTCATCAATCTTAACAATGTGTTGGCTATATTATTGACTCGATGTAACATGGGTATCAATTTTGCTAGATTTTTTTGTAGCAAGTCAGGATTTGAAATATTTTTGAGTGAAAAAAGCGGGGCTCTTATATTGAAAGCGAATAATGTACAATGCATTTGAAAATATTTACACCCCGGCCTTCTACATTTCAGCACTAAATTTTATTTGCTCTTCGTTCTTTGGATTTCGAAATAAAAGTAATTTACAATTAAGTTAGATTTGAAGTGCATCTTAAAGTGCGCTATATTTGAAAATTGTCTAATTTAGTTCAACAATGCGTGTAAATACCTAGATTTTACCTACTACGAGTTTTGTAGTTACGTAGCAATAAGTAAAGCTAGGTATATAATTACGAAATCTGTGAAAGATAACCAACCGAGCTACCTATCCTTTCAGATAAGATACGACATACATATATTATGCACATAGTAGCCAGCCAATTTAATTGCGTGGTCTGTAGCAATTTATTTTATTGTGTAAAAGCTTTTCACTGTAATAAAATAATTGATCACACTTCTGATAGTCTGAAACACATTAATGTCTCAAATTCTTAATAGCAACCACCGTAATAGAACTAATTTCGTTGTGTCGTGTCTACTCGGACAGGAAATCGAATTACACGCAGCTTTAATTAATACAGAAATAGGATTAGGATAAATCCTCACAAAAATACTAATGTGTGGCGTAGTACAGATTAAGTGAAAGTCGTAATTTTCACACATATTAAAGGCATTATAGAATATAGGTACTTGGTAACAATAACTATTATTTAAGACTTACTTATCTACATTGGTAAAATTTTCAAGTTTCAAAGATCCATTGTAATTAATCTTTCAATTTGCAAATCTCAAGTGTATACCTAAATAAATATTCTGCTCCCATACAGTGCAGATATAAATAACCATTTGGAAACAGGTTTAAATGTTTTCCTTATTAACGAATGTGATTTTAAACGCCTGGTCTCAGCTTCATACGTTTTGATACAAGCATTGTAATACACTTTACTTTAAAATTTTATAAAATAGTCTGATTTTAACCAAAGATAAACTTTTTTAATGACGTCAAAAATATTTTTGGTTATCTGTAATCATTTTTTTTGTTCCAGTGTTATTGGTATACTTTTCGGAGAGCATAAATGAAGTAGCCGCTAAAAATTGGACTCTATTCTCCAGACAGCAGTATTTCGATAGCAAAGGCTTGTTCATATCAGTAGTATTCTGCATACCTATACTACTTAATTGCATGATAATGGTGGTAAGTTGATAAGTTGTTTATTCGATGTAGTCATAACGTATTTGTTTACAATTGCCGAAGATTGTGATAATCTAATTCTGCAATTCACTTGACTCTATAATCTGTTTATCGGCCTGATTTGAATTTGGATATTTAATCGTAGAATGTCGCCCGATGGTACCTACTATCGTTGACATTAAAGATAAGTTTAAAAATAGGCATTAAAATGATGCGGATTAATAAATTAAAATGATAGTATTACATAACCTTGGAATAATCTCTGGGCGCCTCATCAAAATTATTGTGCGTAAATAAAAACATCATAGTATGTTTCGTAGAATATTTCGTAGATATTTAACGTTACCTTTTTTTTAAATACTCCACGATTAAAATCTACGAATTTCTGTTCAACAGAATAAACTGCCATTTTATAATACATATTTATAGAGTGGAACCATGGTCGTAGCTTGCTAGAGACAGTTCTTTCTTTCCTTTTCTCTTTGTAAAATATTGTGTTAAAAATGTACTAAATTTACAGCAAATCAATTTCATTTCATTTATTAGAACTATTATAATATTTCATTTTCTTTATGCTTTCAATCTAAAGTAAGCCTAGAGATCAATTCAATCGGTTTTAATAAATTGTAAACGTAAAGTTTTGATACAAGAACGAGCAGTAAAAACAACATTTGGCTTTAAATAGCTCAATGAACCATAATTGATCGAGACGGGCTATTTTTGTACGTTTTGTAAGCATTTAGCAAGTAGCAGTAATCGTAAAACTGATACGTAATGTAATCGGATTACTAAATGACCTAACGTCTATGTCTTTTTGTTTCAAATCTTGAAGACTTGGTAATTTAAATATTTGTTTAATTGCGCTTGTTTAATTTAATTGAATCGTATTTTTACTTTGTTTATTCTTGCTTTAATGTCGTCGTCGTGAGTGCATGACTGATGAAAAAATTTATTGTGAAATTATTTTGAAAATATTATAGTAATCATTTGACATTTCCGTTACGCCTTGTCTGCAGAACTTACCAGATTTTTACCTTACTTAGTTTTATAAAATAACTAAAACAAAAACATCCCTTCAGGTACTTTTATTTATTAAAAAAAATTACAACGTAACGCTTTTTACTTACTGCCTACTGTTATCTCATTATACTGTTATCGCACTTTTTTTATCAATCAGAAAGACTGTCGTAAGACTATGTCTGAAGTATATGAAAACACGGTTGAATGAAAAATTTTGTTTAAAAGTATACGTCATACAGGTTTGATCGATTACGATAAACTTAACGAGTGCTTCAATACCCCCTTACTATAAATTGTAATTTCGGTTATATTTTTTAAGTTTCTTAAAATAGTCTGGATGGTGATTACAGGGTTCATGGCTGTACCAATCTACACAGCTGATGACAAACTTAAAGAAGGCTCAGCTACGACAGCGTTTGAAAGAATTGAACATGACAAGAGAACAACAGCAGCACATCAAGGCGGACTAAAACGACGAATTGTCAATTATATTAAATCGATATAGAACCTACAGTCGTAAGAGATATTTTTGCTATAACGTCGGATATGACTACGAGCTGGTATGTCGAATGATTGTTTTATTGCAATATGTGCGGCTGCGAATGATAAATACCTACTTTGGACTTTTTGACGTCGCTCCTTCTAAATGATAATGTGCTGTAATCTACTCGTACCAAAAATACACCTTACCGTTGCTTTTAATTTTGGACGTTAAATTAATTTGTATCGATATAAGTCGTATCCAGATAGCGGAAGCCGTCCATTGCCAATATTATAAGCAATGTAAATCAATGACATTGTAATTGTAAAAGATAAAAATGTAAAAATTTACTTTCTTGATTGTTTCATTATAATGTATATGAGTAGATGGTGTTCATTTAGCCTTGATTTAAGGATGAATGGATGGAACGTAGAGTAAATTTGAACAACTATCATAACCCTATTTAGAATTATTAGAACGTACGACATGGTCATCATACATTATTTAGCATTCCTCATTACAATATTCTGTTTTCGTTGTCTAGAGCTTATATTTCATGCGATGTTGAAGTAGTTACTTTAAAATAAATACGTTCGTACGTACGTAAAGAAAATAGCTTATAGGTATTATTCGTTTCTGTTAAATTGGTCTATGTTCTAATTCCGAACTAAATTTTTTATTATAATTATAAATTTTAAATCGAATTTATAAAACAGGATAGATTAAATTGTGTGCAATATAAATTGTCTGTGACGATTGTTTTGTAAAAGAACGAACATGCCCGATAATATACGAACATAAAGAATATCACGTTAATATCAATTACATCTATTAGCTAGCTTATAGGGAAGTCGTTTTCTTATAAACGTAAATCTATTTTGAAGATAACTTTTGTCGATTACGCCAATAGAAAGCATACTTCACGAAAAGGGCTTCACTTCCATATTCATTGTATCTTCAACATTCAACCAATTATTATTATAGGATAAATGAAGATTTACTCGTGACTTTATTTAAATATGTAGTTGATTTGATTACAATGTTCATATACGCTATCTGTACACTCTAATCAGTGCTAAAATCCCAACTTTAATTGATTGTTGAAGTTTACCTCAAAATAAATATAACATGCAAACTAAGTTATGTAGTAAAAATTTGCTAATATTTCAATTTTATTATTGTTGCTTCATAATATGCAATTAAACTAACGCAAAAACAGCAAAATCGTAAATAAAATAGAAGTTAGGCAAACAGTAATCATTGTATAACAGTCATTAATGATGGTATATACCTAAGCGAGGATGGAGCAAAATCTAAGTTGGACAAGGTTAATTAAGGCGTTTTGTTTTGACCCTAGCGTTAGAAACCGGTTGTAGCAATAATAATTACAGATGAATGCATCGGTGGAATTATACAACTAGAAATGGTAATTTATTTAATACAATTGTTTGTAAAGAAACTAATATTTGACTTTGATTTATCAGTATTTAAATTAAATTGATGATTCCCAATTGATACAAGGTAAACTAAATTCAAATAACTGGGCTTAAATTTCGCAATCCCCGGACATACCTATTATAGGCTAAGTTACTTTTTTTCACAGATGTTTATAAAAAAAAATTGCGACAAAAATAATTTTTAAGGTTCTGTAAAAAACAGTAAACCTCATAGTTTCTCGTATATCTTTTTCATACTTTTGTCTTAGTTCTGACAGTCTATATTTTTTTTCAAATTGAAAACCCTACCCATACGTCCCCTAAGCTAAGAAACATCCTGAGAAACAAATGGATTTCAATTGGTTAGTGGTACAGAAATAATAAAATTTTACTGAAGTATCGCTATAGATCTCATATGACATACATCATATTATAATAATAATTAATTTATGATTAAAATTTTACAATCCGAGTTTTTTTCAGAAGTCACAGATTTTATGTAGTTTAATTTAGCGTCGTTTGTTTAATAAATCAGAACTTTATATAATACACTTTGTACTTAACAATATGTACTACTCATTTAAGATGTTTTGTATAAGAAGCATAAATTATTATGAGGATTTTAATAGTAATATTATGCTCTTTATAGCTCTGCCGACTGTATTTGTAAAAACTGCATTTAAATTAATTAAACCTTGAAGTTGTTTTGTTCAAATATTACAAGTATAATTTTAATTTTTATATTGTGTACTTGAAACGTATTGGAATTTGTGTTTTATAATAATTATTAAGTGATTTAGTATGTGAATAATCATTGTAGGAACATAATAATTGTGTATTGTATGTGACATGTATAATTTTGTATATGTAATGTTTGATATAATACGATAAGTATCCATTGTTTTGTAGAAGTCTAACATTGACTAATGATGATATTTTAGTTTCAACAGTGAGATTGTTGTCCTACTGTACTGCAATACTATTTGACACTAGTAACAATATTAAAGTTATGATCTTAGGGTCCACACACACCGGAAGAAGCCACGGTTGAGCGTATTCATTCATATTTTATAACTTATGTAATTGAAATAAAGTATATATTTCAATGGAAATTAAGCTTCAAGCATCGTGACAGATTTTTCTGGCAGCCACTGAGCACACAACTAGTATTACTCTTAAAAAAACTTACAGGTAAATAAAAGGGGTAGCGATGCACATAGGTAAAGTTATTACAATCTATTAAAGTTGTAGAAAGGTCTTACAAATTAACATACCTACATGGGCTTAGAAAACATTACCTTCTGGCGCAAATAAATATATTATTATACTTTACTTCGATTGAATAAGTATAAAATAGAAATTGAAAATGTTCTACCGTGCCATTCATTTGCGCTGGCCCTAATTCGTCGCTTGCAATTGTTTCCATATAATTTAAATTTAAGACTAGTCATAATTATAACACAAGCGTGAATAAAATAGGAAGTCATATTATATAAAATGTGTTACTTAGTAACATATTTATGCTTGAAATAGGCGTAGTAGGTAAGAAATTAGAAAAAATGCAATTTAGGTCGAATTTGTCGATCAATGTTTGGCATGTAGTCATGAAATCTACTTCGGCTCTATGTATCCATTTGGATGGGTAGATAATTACCATTGTTAGAGCGTTTACGGCCTATTTCAATATTGTATCTGTGCAAAATCCATAATCGTAATGTCGGTTCTCTAATATCTTTGTGATAATTTTTATAGAGTCAGTTGTTACTGTAACTACTAAACTGCACCAAAAAATAATATTAGATAGATTATTGGAAACAACTTTTAATAAGGTGTATTAAGTATGTTGATTTAAATTTAATCTTTTAGTAACTACCATAGTTTTGGTTTTTGAAACCTAGTGCCATTCAGATACCATATTACTTGGAGGTAAAGAAATAGTACGATCTATTTGTGATAATTATTATAGAATGAGTGGTAATGAGAATAGTTTTGTGGCATAGTGAATTCAATCAGTCAATGTTTAAAATGTACGAAGATTCTTTTCACACCAGTACTTTGAACATTAAAATAAATTGTATAATGTATAAAATAGACGATCAATTTGTCTAACGTGTTATTATTTTGTAATGCCGTAATCCACGTTTAATTTAATAAACAGTGTACGCAAATTCAATTAATTTGATTGCATAGAGTATTTTTAACGTATCCAAAAGATATCTTCATAAATTCTACCTATAACCATAGTATAGAGAGCCTAACAGTAGTAAAACTCCATAGTGAGCGCGCTCGAACAACGCACACATAGACGTTGATGTACAGATATGGATTTCGGCTCAATTTCAGTAGTGTTTTAGAACATAACCGTGAAGATGTGTGCGCGCCGAGCGTAGGTAAAACGAAGTACATACCAGAGTTTTACTACTATTAGTCTCTATAATGTGGTATAACTAAACTGCCATATTAGACTGAATAAATATTTTACAGATCGTTTATTCAAGTAATAAATGTATTCTTTACATATGATACGTGTCTCCCCGGGTTATATCCGTAAAGTACTGATCGCAAGCCGTCGTTATGAGCGTTAATAGGGTTGACGTAGATAATTAGAATAGATATTACATGAACTTATCCAAGTGAAGTTTAATTTCAATTGTATGAGCTGCATTGTCTGTTTATGATAATGTTGACGAGTAGGTAGTAATTGGTTTTCCGTCAATCCTTAAGCCACGATTCAGAGCTAAACACTATTCATTACGGAGCTGCTGTAGTTTAAATTCCCTCTTTGCAGTTGTTGGATTGTTGCTATGTTTTTTCTTTGCTTTCTTAAAGCTGATTTCTTGGCCAGATTTCTTGATGGCCTCAGCTTTAAATTTTCAGCAAAGCTTTCACCAAAGAGCCATTGATCTATTTCTGTGTCTTTAACAGAGTCTCGAATGTCCTGCTTCAACCCTTGAAGAATAAAGTTTCATCTCGTAACTGATTCCTGGTATTGGTAGTCACATAGAAAGCGGGCTGCATCTTTAATATAGTCAATGGCAGCTAGGTATATTTTATTTGTTGCTGGACAGCTTCTCAAAGGCTGTAGCGAGCGCAGTGAGAGTACATCCGATCTGACTGCTTGCTGGCTATGGCCTTGTCTCTTTTTACTGCCACCTCCATGACAGGTCCTTGTGCCTCTAAATTTAACTTTGGTTCGTCTAAAACCTTTACAGTTTTCTGGAATTAAGTATTTCTTCCTTATGTCATTTATTTACTTCTTGGGCAGTGTGCAGTAATCTAGTCTTTATGTATACATTGACCGTGGCGGCTTTCGTTCGGGGTTTCCCCAAGTATGTTTATGATTTCCTCGTCTTGTGTAACATCTCAACAGAAAACGAGGTTTTCTTACGAAACAGTCCACCTAGTTTTCTATTAGCGTTTACAAGAGTGCGGATAATACGTATTGAAAACCAAGAGGGTATAATCCAAGCGCTACGAGCAATTGCAAGGAAGTCAAAGCGCTGTCTACTCAATAGTAGATTTTTTATATAGGTAAATACCCATAACTGTGGGTGAATACCCATGTTTTTCAGTTAAATAACTGATATATTTTTTTGAGGTTTATGTCAGTTACAAGCGAGACCACTTGAATTAGTGGCAAGTTTATAGCAGGCCTGTAAGAATCTAATGATACACCCTCACAGGCTAACCTATAAAGTCTAGTTCTTACCTTGATCGTTGCATTCGACAGGGATTAATATAACCGTAGGAATATTTTTTCAATAGATGGTGTCAAATTCTCATCATGGTTATGATTAGAGTCCATCGGTAAAGGTGTGGTTGGCGGTGATGCAGTTGACGTCGGTAATGGCCGCTGTCGTCGTTGCTTCTTCAATAACTTTTTCTCGTTCTTTTTAACCTTCCGGTGATATCTTTCTTTACAGGTTTCACTTTTGCGTTTTCTAGACATTGTTAAACGAAAAAACTCAGTTTCTATAGAACGTTCAGAGACTCGGACTGCACGAAAAACAATAATGACATCCGGTAGAGGGCGCGCGCTGGCGGGTTGATCACTATTTAATGTCTTTGGATTCCTGTGTTTTAGTGTTTTAGCTCTGAATCGTGGCTTAAATACTGGTGGAATACCAATTACTACTGGTCAATATTATCATTAAGAGACAATTCAGTAAAGTACAATAAGAATTATTAACACTATAAAAATTTAAAAATTTCATTATTAATTATAATCACAATAATAATTCCTCGTGTTATTAAGTTAGTAAATAAAAAGTGTTGGGGCGCGATTTAGGTTTCTGGAAGTTAATTTGTACCTATTAGTTACATAATAACTGCACGCTGAATTTAGAGAAAAAAGATATAAGGATATAAATAAGGATTGACTATTCACTATACACTGATGTTTTGAAAATCGTAATATTTGAAGATGTGGATAACGTAATAAATAACATTAACAAAACAATGTTTTGTTGTATTTTTCATATCATCACAGTAAAATACAAAATAATGTATTGGTGGCAATATGGTATTAAGAATTTTTTTTGCAGTGTTTTACAATGTATCGTTTTTGTGAAAATACGTGCAGACTAAAGTACCCGTACGTTAATTGTACATCTAACTTGAGGGAACTTTTCACTGTACATGATTGTACTTATTTTACCTTTTAAGAAAAAATGTTGTATGGGAAGAAATTTATGTTCACTTTCGGATGTGATGTCCATCACTATCAGTTATGAACATTAGTACACTTAGGAATAAAATAGATAAAGTAAAATAGATTCAAGTTATTATTATTAATTTTGAAAAGCAGGGAAACGAGCATTTAGACACGGCGGTGTATCAGTCAAGTTAAGAGAAAAAAATAAAATATATAAATATAAACATCAAGAATTGTTATTTGTCTGTATCACTTATCGTATTGTATCATCGTGTATTGTATCAATGTAATACAATGGAAGACTGATTGTGCATAGTGTGATTTGAGAGTCATTTAATTTTAATGTGTTCATGTCCGTAATATTTATATAATAAAGATTCGATATAATTTTAACTAGTGTATCCAGTAAGATCCTGCCATGCTTTCATGTTTAATGTTTAAGTTAGGTATGTATACAATTGTTAATGGCATGTGCATACATCACGTATTATTAATGCTTTTTTATGTTTAAATTTGTTTTAGTGACTGTTAGAAGTTGGAGGACGCATGAATTCACGGAAGGAACTAGTGTTAAGTCGTTTTATCGCCGCTTGTTGAATTATTATAATATGAAGAGTGAGATGCAATGTGTAAAATCGTTAAAAATTCAAGTGCAATTATGTAATTGAATTCTGTTTAAAACAACTACATGGGAACGTTACTTAATTGAGCAAATGAGCCGCCATGTTGCTCTTAACTTGAAGTACAAATAAGACATTTTTTATTTAGGTATCAGATGACTGATGATCATGAAAATCATGATGATCCGAAAATGCAAGTGATGTAAATGAAAATTAAGTTAAATAAATCTCTTTAAATTTTTGATAATGTCAACATAATCTATTGCAATATAATCTAAGCTAAATCTGCATTAGTAAATAATCTTGCAAGTTGCAAGTGTTGTTAGAGTTTTGCCATCGTGAATTAAAGTAGATAGGCTGGTCATACACGCGCTGCTTAAAACAATGGGTACCACAGCTTTTTGCAGTTGATTGTGGTCCGACCGCATAGTAGTTAATCGCTAGTGTAAGTTAATAATGTATGCTGTTATTGCTTTTACACATTGTTGACTCATTGCGCCTAACTTGCTAGTATAGTGATTATTATTATAGTGATAAAATAAACGATATATTATAATTTAAGAGTTTATTTTGGTTAACGGATACTTAAATAAAGAAAAATGTTAATCGCTTTGTTTTATTGATTACTTCACTGAGTATATCCGGTTGATTTAGTAATTTCATTTTATATACCTTGTACCTACTTATTAGAATTCAAATAATTCTTAATATATAAAATATATCCTAACTTCAAAGCATAGTAAATGTATCTATCTACATTGAAACAGAGATTGGAAGCTTGTTGGTTAATATTCAAATTTATAATGAAAAATAAGTTACATTTGCCTATTGCCAATATCACTAAAAAGTTCACAATTTTTTATTATAATTTTAGCTTTTATACAATTAACATAGACAGTTTAAAGTTAAAATCCATTGGCAGTTATTTTCTCCCTGACTTCTTGTATCATTCGCTTAACAAGATTGTCCAAATTAACATCAGGTTTCCAATTCCAATCTCGTCTTGCTTCACTATCATCGAAGACCTGGGGCCAGGAATCCGCTGTAACATTTGGAAGGTAAAGTTAATAAGAAGAAATACGAATCATTACATTTACTTAGTGTCAAAATAGTAATCTCATTTGAACTATCAAACAAATTAACGACAAAAAAGATCCAGTTTGATAATATATTGCTTCTCAAGTATTTCTCCCAGAACCAATACATATCTCGTCTTCGTTGTCTACTGTAGGTAGATGTATGATTGAATCGCAGTTGAGTTCTCGGATTATTAGACGGATTAAGTATTTCTAGAAATGCCTCTGTATATATAACCTACCTATATCTTGTCTGCTGTCAGGTCTATAGGATACTGTAAATTCAGGCAAATGTTTGAACATCTGATCAGCTAACTCTTCAGGGGTAAAACTCATCGAGGTGACATTATACACTCTCCGATTTAGCTTTTCATTCGGCGCTTCGAGATATTCTGAGAGAGCTTTTAGGGCATCCTGTACATGCATCATGGGTAATCTTGTGTCTGGTTTCAGGTAACACTCGTAGTGCCCCTTCCGTAAGACTTCGTGGAAGATCGCAATGGCATAGTCTGAGGAAATATAAAATATATTTTAATATTTCTGAAAAGGGGGGTAGGTATTTGTCTGCCAATATAGGGTAGATTTCAATAAAGTTAAAAATGTTTTACCTGTTGTTCCACCACCAGGAGGATCACTTGATATAACTCCTGGAAATCTTAGGCAACGGAAGTCTAATCCAAATTTGTAGTAATAATATTCTCCTAGCAGCTCTGCGTGTACTTTTGAGACTCCATAAATTGTTCTTGGCCTCTGAACGGTGATATTTGGAGTAGGATTCCTAGGCGAATCTGGACCGAATGCTCCAATAGTGCTCGGCACAAATATCCTTAATTTATACTGTTTCGCTAGTTCAATAACGTTATGCATTCCTTCTATATTTACCCTAACAGCTAGAGGAACATTTTGTTCACCTATAGCACTAAGTAGCGCTGAGAAATGTATTAGCCAGTCTACTCTATGATCTACAACTATTTTCTGAAGTCCCTTAAAGTCTAATATATCTGCGAAAATGTAGGGCCCGTCATTGAAGATTTCTGTTGAAGGCTTGATGATATCCGATAGGATTACATTTTCTTTGCCATATTTTCCTCGAAGATGCTTCGCACATTCTACGCCAAGTTGACCCAAACCACCTGAAAAGTTATTAGGTTTTACATTACCTCATGAAAATTGGAAACGAAACCGCCTATTTTACAGGCTTGATATAAAAAGTTCACAAAACTACACGTAAATCCATATTGAGTACCTATACGTTAAGACTTTTAGCTAGCTTGGTACCTACTAATCGATAAAATTACTACTCCATTTGTGGCGTATAATATTAGTCGGTGTAGGTATATTATTTGCACGTCTAGGCGACACCGTGTCGTGCGTTGGTAACAGATCCAGATCAAGGGAAAACGTGTCGCTAGCAACAAACCGATATTTTCCTCTTAAAGGAATAGTGCGCTCCAATGCAAACCTTCAAGGCAAAATGTCTTTCATCTTGTCAGAACTCACAAGATACTACAACTCGTCAAGCCCTTCATGTGGTTACTAACAATATAACGAAGTTTAGTATAGATTTATCAATCTGTGTGACAATTATGAGCTTACGAGATACGTAGATAGGAGTTCCCAGTCCTTGAGGGCTAGTTAACTCCTTTATCTGTCTCGGATAAAATGAGTTTAAGATACCTATTGTGGAGACGAAGTTAGGTTTACCACAGGAACTACAACTATCTTAGAATGCGGTAGGCTCAAACGAAAACGATATCAGTATTATATGGAACCACATTATAGAGCGCCGTTCCATGGGTCCTGGGTTCGATTCACAGCGAGTTGAAAATTTTAATGATAAATTTAAATTTTTGTTTTCAGTCCGGGTCAAGTCAGTGATTTTCAAGATCATGTTCAAAGATGTTTCGTGGTCCAAAAAATATTTGAAATAGCTAAGCGATTGCATTCACCAGTCGTGACGCTATTTCTGAAGGAACTTATTATGAAAGAGTATTAATATTACGACGCATTGTGTATACACATGCATTAGTGTTTATTAGAAACTAGTGTCTGTATTTGATAAACACAAATCTTTTCACTCCGCTGATTCTCAGTACCTAATACCTAAACATTAGATACCAACCCTACCCGATGTTTTTTCTTATGCTTTCAATCAATTAAGTTTACTTTATCCAATAAAAATGCGTGAGTAGTACTTAGGTACCTATATGTAGGTAATTCGGGGATCTATTTTAGTATAGAATAATACAGTGGATTAAGGTAGAGACTGAAGTTAATTAGTGAATGTTTTTATTTTTAGTGGCAAATCAGTGTTAAGCAGTTATTTTGGCGTAATTTTTTTTACTCTCCCCAACTCTTTACAAAACCAAAGAACATTTACCTTCTTAAAATAACATCGGAAGCTAACTATGGCATAACCCTATGCTGTCGTAAGCCGAAAGGAAAATGTGTCTCTATCACGTTTAGTTATTTGTTCTTGCGTGTTATTCATAAACTGATTTGCACGTGAAACTAGAATCAACTACGTACTTCATTCCTGTAAAGGTAAACATGTTTACCTACTTAGTTAATTTACTACATCATTTATGTATTGTAGTGTAATCTTAAGATTCTATCGTGATTGCAGTAGGTACTGATATTGTTTAGGTAAATTAATCAGTAATTATTTTCTATTCTAAATAATATACCTACTGTATTCGCTTATAAATTAATTATAAATTGTTTAATTAATTAAAAACAGTGTTCGTCGTCGTAAAAAACATTACATAAGGTGACTTGTTATTGGTGGTATTTACAAGCCCGCTCGAATAGGATTTTAGGGAGACTAATAGAACAGATGGTTCATTACTTAGGAGAATGTGTAAGTTATTCCTGCTAGTAAATATTAGTCTTTGAAGCAATTTCCACAATTTTTATTCGCGATCTACTCAAGGCCGTACAGATTCGCTTGTTGCCGAGCAACAGAAAGTAAAAGTGACTGCGGAATTAAAGACCGATATGACTTTTTTGACATTGACTATCCTGTATCTAATTTTAATTCTTCATACGTCCTTCTACATTTAGCAAAGAATTTTTCACAACTTAGGTACACTTTTTCTTCTGCCCTACCGCCTAGGTACCTGCCTAAGCCTGCCTCTTATTACAGCTGCCCTAAATTTTTAAACCTTTTCTGTGGAACAGCGGTTAAATGGCAATTATTTATTTATGAAAAATGTACTTAGAGTACCTAAATGTACTAGAGTAAGTACGTACACTTCTTGATTTTATCCTTCCTTTCTTCCTTATATTTCTTGCAATAAGTTTCCACTACTCTATGTGCATTGATTTCACACATTTTTAAAACAGTAGATATATAATGTAGTTTGTAGAGTTCTCTTAGGTAAGTGTACAAATTCCTCACAAGGTTTTCATTCACTGAAGTTTTTGGAATAAGTACCTAATAGGTACTACCTATACACATAACTGAAAATTAAAGGTGTGTGCAGGTGTCGAACTCTGCGTCCCTTTTGCGCGAAATCAACTTGCACATCACTAGGCTGTCATAGTTTGAATACTTGAGGTATTAAAAATTAATAAGTATAAAAAAAATTGCAGCAAATAATACGAATTTCCATCGAACTTGCTTTATCTTTCATTTTCCTAACTCTACCTAAAGTTTGAAATAGAAAAAAAACTTACCAGTAATTAAAATTTTTGGTGGTTTTTTGTTTGGCAAAAAAGAGCTATACCCTCTGTTATTCAATAATATCGATGTTTGGAATATTTTCCTGAACACTTTCATAATCACGTTGTTTATGTCGAAGGACGTATTTACTAGGACACGTTAGAAGCCTGTGTTTGGCGAACAGTTACTGTTCTATAACCGTATCTCTACCGCGATGTTTGAAGTTAGATCATGGAAAACTGGTTACTTCAGACGCTTGATTCGCGAGCAAAATGGACCTTAACTTAAAGAGAAGGCTATTGGTTTAAAATGTAGGTGTGTCTCACGTCATGCGCGTGTTGCCAGTGGGCTCGGTTCTCTTGATGTCATTGAGGCTTGCTTAATATTTCTCTTCGATACGCTAATTTGTATTGCGCAGTTCCGAAATGCATATTACAATCTACTAAGATAGGTACGTTAAAGAATGTTTGTATTTACGTTGTTTTGAAAGATTGAATCACGAGGTACCTAGGTACTAAATTTTTATACTAAGAATGGTAAGACTGTGGTTGTGGGATATCTTAGGTTTTCATTTGCAATGCATTTGTGAAAATTAAAGGGTGATGTCTTTTCTGATCACTTGCATTTTCGAGATTTAAATTTAAATAAACTATAGATTAAAAGGTTTCAGTAATCTGTAGGTACCTACCTATCTACAGTGCAATTGCAAGTTAGGCTGAAGATAAGTGTAGGTACCTAGGTTTCCTATGCTCTTATTGTCACTAGAGTTTAAATGTCTGTCTGTTCAATGATCTAAATGCTTATTTTCACAATGAATACTTATTGAGGTAAGGACCTCTTAAGTAAACTACCTACACATCACTGCTATACAAAATTGCTGCAGTCCTACAACTTCTAAAGGAATAGGTACGTGTCTTACTATTACCTACCTACTATGAAATTGTCTGCAGACCATATTTTTCAAAGATACATTTTCAAATCTAAATTGCCTAAGTAGGTATTTTTCAGTTCCTTAATGTTAAAGGATAAATGAACCATTTATTTAACCAACCTTTCGACATTAATATTGGAACTTTTAAGATAACCAGCCCAATCTGGGCCCCGCATTCCCGTGTGCGCAGAACTAACAGTTTTTGTTAAATATTTTCGCGAATCACGCCATCAGATTCAAGGTGAACAAGTTAGTTCAGGATTTCGCGAATTTGCGCACCTTTAGCTGCTACACACCTTTTTCACTGAGAACTTGTTTTGAGCTGACCACAGGTGTGGTTAGGTCAATATTACGATCATTTGTATTACACAGCGTAATAGACAGAGCTTTTCAACGTAGGTAGGTACCTACCCAAATAAATTTTCTATTGGCATTTCTACGTTTTATTGTGTTCATCACTAATTTAAGTTGCATTAAAATAACTACTTATCTAATTTAAAGTAATATTTCACACACCCAGATCGAGATAAAATTTTAGAATTTCAAGAATCGAACCCAGAACCTTTTTAATGGATATCCGGCTCTGTAACCATTGTGCTATACAGATCAGCAAAAATGGTCCCAGAGATGGTGCACGTATTTATACTCGTAACGAAATAATAAGTGTATGCTCCTATTCATACCCTTCACATCCTATTTGCTATGTCCTAACACAACATTACTGGAGTAATTAGACTACAAACCCGGCCGTCACGAATTTATATTTATGTACCTACTAAGTTACTAGCTTCTACCCTTTACAACATCTAAGACAATGCGCCTCATTTATTTATTTAGTTTAACGTCAAAGATTAAGCAGCAATTTTTTTTCTGCAGTTTTTTCCGCTTAATGGTGTTGATTTAACGACAATTCAAATATGCTTTCTGATGGTTTAAAATACCTACTGATATGAAATGGTTGTATGTATGCCGTGTTCGATTTATTCAGAAGTAACGAACATGTCAGAACTTTAGATTTTTTAACAGGTAGGTTCCTATAGGTTATTTAGGCCTATTTTTGTATCATAGGATAGGTAGATAGGTACCTAATTATACCTAATGCAAACTGCGCTCATGTATCAATAATTAGCCAACTTCAATTCAATTCCGAAAGTCTTCAACTCTATCAATATTCTCTGTGTGACTATTGAATTGATTAGAATTTCAAATTCAGCATTAGATACGTTACGCCGTACCTAGGTACTTACTTATTAAGGCAAAGAAAATATAGAATGGCAAATTTAGAATTTCAAAGAATATAAATAACTGGTTCAAATCTTTTGATGAACGCCTTTGAACGGCATAAAGACATCTGCCGCTAGCTTTTCCGTGGTGAAGTTACTTCGCCTACTCAGATATGAGGAGCCACATATTCATGCCTTAGTGTCCTTTAGGTTATAACCGTCTATTCTACCTACTTGCACGTCTACAACCCTAGAGGAGGGTTACGTTACGACTATGACTCCAGCAACAATGGTGAAAGATAAGTTACTTGGTGCGCATCGAGCCATGAACCGAAAGTCAAGCGTTTGCATGCGAAATCCACTCCACATCCCAGTTCGTGTTTGTCTTCGACGAGTTTCGCTTGTCCAGGAATTCTTTACAAGTAAATGTATTAGTTGGTTGCGTAATTAGGCACCAAAACAAATAACAACGCGGTAGCGCGATCTACTTCTCGTGATATGTAATCTTTGCGCTTCTTGCAGGGTTGTCTACGATAGATTTTTTAGGAATTGATTATTCAGTTTCGAACATTATTGTATTTACCGGCCGATAGTATAACAGTATTATTAAACGGATTCTCCGGCCTAATAACGGTGAGTGTTTAAATTAAGTAGTTAGTAATATTGTTAAAAAAATTATTCGTTACTAAGTTTGTTGAACGATGAACACGACTGTACCTATTCATGAAACCCACAAGTAAATCCCTGGATCAGGATTCCTTTCATTAAATTAAGGATGTACCTACCAATAACGAGTTATAGTCATAGGTGGGACGCATATTTATTTACATTTGCATTATTTAGGTAATATCTATTAATTTCAACCTACCAACGAGTATAGCAGTGTTGATTATTCAAGTGTAAAATAGGAAATTAAAAGATTACACACCTCCTCCATACCGTAAAATCAGTAGATCGAGAGAAAGTGTTGATTAAAATCAAATGTTCTACCCAATTAAAGTATTAGCTATCACGTTACGCACGCACTGACAATAATAAAATGACGAAATGGTATGATAGATCTTTTGAATGAAGATATCTTTTACAACAATTCACCTATTGTAATTAACTTCGTTACTTCGCAGTAGGTAGATTAGGTACCTGATTATATAACTAATAGAAACAATATTTAGCTATTTTATAACGTGCCGTAATATTTTTATTTACCTAGATCCGATTTCATTTAAGCCAAGAATAAGCTAGTAATCTAAACAGATCAGATCATTGTACCTATCTTATGTGCTAATGTTTTCAGCGATGAAACTGATCCTGCGCAATGTTTCTTTAAGTGTAGACTAACCATGTGTCCTGTATAGGTAACCGGGATTTTTCCGATTCCATACAATATTCATTCATTTCATTTTTAAAATTACTGTTATCGTAATTAATAAATAAAATAATGTTAAATAAATTATGTTGCCACATATTTTTACTAAAGTTTGTTCGGTAATCGTAGCCGGCACCATAGTTATTTAATTTATTGTATAATTGCATATTTTTACGTAATTTAAAATAATGTGTAACGTTAGGTTTATGTTT
>LGAG01000038.1:647856-658641 GCA_001278395.1 Lerema accius | reverse complement strand
TTTTTACTTTCGTTTCGGCGTAGGTTTCCCGAAGCGAAGCGAGGGCGGGTCCACTAGTTTATTGTATAATTGCATATTTTTACGTAATTTAAAATAATGTGTAACGTTAGGTTTATGTTTTTGTTTTGCCCTAGTTTTGTCTGTCTCGCTTTTAGATTTAATATTTATGGTAAGCCTATTTTACTACTTATGATCGTATTACGTATAATGTACCATTGTGGCTTTCTAGTTGCAATTTCAGTATCATATTCAAAACACCCGTAAGGTAATACGTATTTCTGACACTACCAGTGGTTAGCAGAGTTTGAATATTTGGGCACAATTTTGGTGTTTTTGGATATTTGTTCAAATACCTATTATACCTATATCTTTCATTCATTTGATCGGAATACCCCTGAAACCCAGTATATTTTTTAAAACCGCTTTCGGATACCTACCTCTGGAAATCCTTTGTGCTAGAACATATCCGGGGAAACCCGGATGGATGGCCCAAGGTATATGGGCAGACTGTTCATTTACAATCACCATCTATTAAATTATTTAGGCACCTAACATAAAAAAGCAGTAGGTAAGGCAAAACCAAAGAAAAGTTGAATACATCCATTTCAATTTGAGCTGATGCATTTAGCTAAGCTGCTATGCTGAGATGAGCACAGAGGGACGTTGGTGACAGTTAGGAAACGTTAGATAACTGCGTAACTGTAATATAAGTGTAATGATGTCGCGTCTCGTTCGTTGCATATGGGTTACATTATACTACAGGCAGAATTTGCACGCGGTTAGCACATCTGATTTATTGTGGTCTGTTGCAATCTCAACTGTTTACTTACTTCTGATCGTTTCTAGCAATGCTCCGATTCTAGACTGATAGGTACTTGCGCTTTACAATGACAGCTTAAGAAACGAAGTAACAATCTAGATTTACATGGATTACCGTTAGTCTTTCAGTAAAAAGTTATTCATGTCTTAAAATCAATAAGTCGTATCTAAAAACATGACCTACATTTATACCTGGTTTCAAAGGATGTAATAAATTACGCAATTTCGGCAGTTACACAACGGAAATACGCCATAGGTCATTATAACAATGGCGAGTAGGGGAAAGTGCACCTAACACCATACCATAGCAATGGACCATTGTTGTTGATTTTATTGTCTATAACTTAGCCCTTGACGCAATCGATTACGTCAAGGATTGCAGAGGATGTTAGATGCGTAAAGATCATGATTCATTTAAAATTCTATGTACCTATTGGAGTTTTTAAATACAGAAAGGCACGCATCCATTTAGACCTATACAGCTTTTTACTTTTTTTTTTTGGTAATGTGTCTTAGATCTCCAGGCTCGAGGGTAGGTTCGTACTTACTCTTTGATTGGCCGCTAATTTGTTGAATGCTAGCAATTAGTATTTCACGATTCTATAGACGTTATAGAAAGCTTTTTCACAGCTTCATTTCCATGAATGAAACAAAAAGGCATTTTATTTATCACTTAAGTCGAAAAGGCATCAGTCATGTTTTAGGTATTATTGAAGTCCATGGGCGTCACCAACCGTTCATCATTTGTATCTTATATGTATTGAGTTTTTTTAGATGTTTCAGCACTTTATCAATTTTAGGTACCAATTGGATTCCAGATCCAATATTATGAGACAATGACTGACGCGGTAGCAACAGAGGAATGGATTCCAACGCTGAAAGGATATATAGACGACTAATTCTATTACTACTTCTTATTCCATCCAGCAAAAGTTCGATATGCCCTATTCCAGATACGATTATCCCGTGCATATGCACAAATCGCAACGACGACGTGCAAATATGGTTGGTTATGTTGAGTATTATATTTTGTTTAAGTTATTGAATATCCTTAATTATATTTTTCATCACATTTAAAACTATATGGTTGACTTTGGTAAATAGTGGATAATTTTACTTTACCAAAGTTGTACTTCTTAAATGAGTTGTTAATGAAGTCATTGTCTTGTTTTAGGTGCACTCACAGCGATTTACGTCAAGTAGCAAAAGGTATACAAGGCATCGGTGAATTCATCAACAAACCAGTTGATGAATTGATTATTGAAAATAACTATCTACCATCATTGCCTGGAAGAATGTTTCAAAATGCAAAAATATCAAGACTCATGCTGCGACATAATGGCCTAGAGAGAGTATCTGCAGCGTGGCTAGAAACACAAGAAAAAGATTTGGTTGAAATATTCATAGTTGAAAACGATTTAACCAGTATCCCAACAGAAAGTTTAACAAAACTACAAAATTTACAAGCTATAACCATTCAGTCCCATAGTCTGAAAAGAATACCAATTCTCAATAATATGCCAAGATTACGATACGTGAACATACAATCCGAAAATTTAAGCAGCATAAATGAGGGTACATTTAAAAATTTACCAAACTTAGAAAAAATATTTATACAAGGCAGTCGCAATCTTCAAACACTAAATGAAAATGCGTTTTACAACTTACCAAAGCTAAAAAAACTAGAGATTACTGACTGTGGAATTAATACTGTTCACATGAGAGCTTTTTCTTTACTGCCAGAGCTAAATGAATTATCATTAAGCAATAATCAAATTTCGGAAGCAACAATGGTTGGAAGAGCTACTCGGGATTTACCATTACTCGCGATTTTAAACCTGAGCTTCAATTTAATCGATAAATTAAATGAAGGTGCTTTTGTTGATCAACCTATGTTGGAAACGTTACTACTATCAAACAACAAAATAAATATCATACACCATGGTGCATTTCACAGAGTCCCAAAATTGAGAGGAGTAGATTTAAACTACAATCAGATTGTTAGGATACATCCCGAATCATTTTTGCAGCAATCAGGCAGTGGTGTAGAGGAGTTGTATCTTATAGGAAATAAAATAAGGCACATATCAGAGTTTAGATCGTTATTAGATGCCTTGCCACGACTAAAGTTCTTGGACATGAGTAGTAACCTACTGCAAGAAATACCAAGAGGAGCTCTCAGAGGTCATCCTAGCCTAGAAAGATTGCATTTGAATAGAAACTCTATTAAATTCATACAAGCTGAGGCATTTGTAGCAATGCCAGCGCTGAGAGAGCTACATCTAAGCAATAATTCATTAAGTGATTTATACGAAGGTCCTTTCTGGAATTTACCTTCCTTAAAAGGTTTAGACCTATCGAACAACAAATTCCAACGCCTTCAACCAAAGCTTCTTTACAATTTACCAGCATTGAGGAGAATTAATTTGAGCAATAATCAGTTAACTATTATAGATCCCATGACTTTTTTAGAATCGCCTTTGTTAGAATATGTAAATATATCCAAAAACTCTCTTGTCTCTATACATCCTGCGACATTCAGAAACCTTATAAACTTATATGAAATGGATGCTAGTTACAATCGGCTAATAGAATTTGTGCCTGGATTGCCAAGGGGTTTAGAGAAACTATATTTACAAAGAAACCAAATAACAAGTTTTCCAGTTCCACCTTCTCCAGATTTAGATCTACCTTCGTTGAGAACTATGGATATTTCAAATAATGGAATTCAAAAACTACCCTATGGGGTCATGAAATCTCTTCATAATTTACGTCGACTCTATATTAAACGTAATGGAATAGGCGAAATAGATGTGTCGACATTTAGTGACTTAACTCGGTTAGAAATATTGGATATTAGTGAAAATCAAATACATTACATACATCCAAAAAGTTTTAACAAACTTACTAATTTGAAACTAGTTACCTTCCATGGCAATCACATCATGAATTTTGATTTCCTAACAATTAAAGACAATGCTGCTTTATCGACGCTTGACTTTAGCAAAAACAAATTAAAAATGATCAATCCTAGCATAATAAATCGAGCTTTGAACGTCGAGGTAGTTAATATATCGTCTAATAATCTTAATGAATTACCTAATACGTTGAATATGTTGCCTAAATTGAAAATATTAGATGCTAGCTCTAATCACATAAAACATTTTGACGGCAATGTAATCAGTAACTTGCAAACGCTCACAGAAATGCGCATACCAAGTAACAAAATAATAGAATTACACACTGGCAGTTTCAAAAATCTTAACAGTTTGGAAACAATCAATTTAGATAGTAACCACATTGAGGTCATACATCCTTTGGCGATATCAGATCTTCCAAATCTGGTTTCAGTTTATTTGCGCAGAAATCATATCATAGATATACCGGATCGGGTCTTTTCTAATCTCCCGAAGCTTAAAATAATAGAACTCCAAGGAAACCGATTACAATTCATATCGTTAAGAGCTTTTGAAAATATTCCTTTAGTTCAATATCTAAATATGAGTAATAATCAACTTACAAATGTTGATAACACAGGAATTAGACAACTACCGTCTTTAGAAGTATTAGATTTGAGTTTCAATAAAATAACAAAAATAACAACAGAATCGTTTAAATTCATGGAATGGCTCGTAGAATTAAATCTTGACAACAATTTAATATGCTACATTAGTGGACAGCCATTTGACTCCATGCCAAGACTAAAAGTATTGTCTATACGTCACAATAAATTAACTTCAGTATCTGAAAATATATTCGCTAATTTGAGGAATAACATAGCTATTTTGGACATCGATGGTTAGTAAACTATTAAATCAGGAAACTGAATTTATTTTATTTTCTACTTTTTAAACACTTAATATTGATTTCTGTTACCTACAGGTAATCCTCTCGTCTGCAACTGTGCATTAATTTGGCTTAAGTCATGGCTTTCAGAAGCTACAGCCATTGGACCTAAATGTAGCGATGGAACGTATGTCAAGGGCATGCCGTTTACAAGAACCGATTGTCAAAACTTTCCTGTGAATAACGATATTGGAAGAACATGTGCAACTCATGAAAATGAAGCTTTGCTACCAAACTTGGCGTCTTCTCAAGTATTTACGTCACTAGATAAAATAAAGGATTTCACCACACAAATGAAAAACAATTATGTTAATAAAGGAAATAGACCTTCTCCAGAAGAGTCTGAATATTTTTATGACGAATATATTGATTATCCATATAATGAAACACTTATGGAAAGTTTGAATGAGGAGAATAATGATACAAAAAAATATAATAACCTTAACGTCGGAAATACGCCTACATTATATGCTGCAATGAAAAACAAGACAAGTAACAAAAATTCAACGCCAGTTATGAATGCTCCTTCAAGTGGATTTACTTTCTTTGGGTTGCCTTTGCCTTCAATAGACATGGGGAAAATGCTTAATACTGGAAGAAAAATGGATTGGACAGAAAATAAACATCAATATAATAACAAGTATAAAGCCACAGAACCTCCTAGATTTGAAACAGGAGGGTTTTCACCTATGCTACCTGGGACTAGTAGTGGTTTTATGCCAATTCCAAATCCAACCCAAGTTATGGATACAAGTACACCAAGTGTAAATAAAGAACAAAATGTCTACAGCAATACAGGGACAGTTGATAAAAATATAGCTGTTGTTGAAAAACTACCACCAACAAAATCCATACATAATAATACTTTACACAAAAAAACGAAAACTGAAACACTGGAACTAGAAGCTTATCTTAATGATAATAATAGTACTCAGTTTGCTTATAATCGAACTAAAAATGTAGAAGAACAAAATCGTGATCCAAGTACTTTAAGTCATTACAATCTTAAGGAATCTAATCTTACTATAACCCAAGTAACTGAGAAAGAGGGAATTATCACAACAGATACAAGCAATGATATGACAATTCAGTCATGGTTAGAATCAACTACAGCTCAAATTTTACCATTGTCACTCAATGCAGTAACATCAAAGCCTCCAATGAAGAAACATACATATAGTCAGCCTACAGCTTTATCTACAGTGCTGTCACCAAGCAATGATGATATAGGAAGAAGAAATCATAGTATAAGACCTGCTACTATCACAAAAGTAATTAATCCATTACCAGACCACTATGATTTTAAAGACAACTATACTCCTGTTTTAAATAGAGAAGCTAAAACAAGATTTTCCAACACTAACCTCGGTACTACTAGAGTTAGACATACTGATGATAAGGAGTGGTATTATAAAAACTATAATAATTCGAATTTAAAACCCTACATTGCACCTGATTTAGATAAGTCTAGAGGTAATACAGTTAAGAAAAAATTATGTATAGAATTTATTATTATGTGTTATATTTACTATATAGGTATGTATTAAAAATTAAGAAATGTAGCAGACTGACACTATTAATTTAGATTAAAAAAATATATTAAATGATGATATAATAAAATTCAGATTTTTCATTAAAATAATATTAAATATATATTATCACCAAGAATTAAATTTCAAACATCTCTTTTTATAAAATAGTCCCTTACTTTGTCCAAAGCTTTGTATCTGTGAGATATTTTATTTTTTTCATCTTTGGGCATTTCTGCATAAGTTACATTATAATTGTCTGGCTGGAAAATACAGTCCCACCCAAAGTCTCTAGTTCCTCGAGGTGATACAATAGTTCCTGTAGTTCTCCCTTGGAATAAAATAACATCCAAACAATCATTACCATCACAGTAGGCAAAAGTACACACTGCTTCCGCCGATTTGTCTTCCCAACCTGTCAGCAATTTTGTTAGACCTTCTGGTTTTAACTTATCTAAAAACCATTTGATGTACGGCCCAGGTAGTCCATTGAGAGCATTAAAACAGAGGCTCGTGTCTTCAACAATCACAGGCTTTTTCAACATCCGTGCTGCTTCTTGACACTTCTTAACGGATACTTCATCAATTTCACCTTGTAACTCTGGTAGATCGAGCTTATGGCTGGATAGCTCTAGTGGAAATGTGTTACCTAATATAGCTCTAACCTCTTCTAATTTCTTTACATTCCCTGTAACAAACGTTAATGTTCTGTGCGCCATTGCGTTATATTATTGATCTTCTTTGATTGCCTCACAATATTTTATTATTCAAAATAAATTCTAAATATAAATTGCGACTCTTTCACTTAATCTATTTGGCTCACGAACTAGTTATTTCTTGCTTTTATATTATTTATTTTAAACTTAACCTAGATTATTTTTTATACATAACATACTCAAACTCAAATTAACTCAATGTTTAATTTGACATTTTATTTTACTAGTTGACATTCTTGACATTGACTATGACAACAGCTTTACAGCACGTGTATTTGCAAACATGTAAATAAGAAGACTTTTTTTTTTTTTTTTTTAATTTATTATAGGACTTTGTCGCTGAGCGACCATAAGAAGACTTATTTATATGTCTGTACAAAAAACATAACCCCACTTCGACAAACTTAAAAATACAGTCAGAATAAAAACGCCACTTCCATGCTAGAGGGCGAGGGACTAATAAAGTAATAATTAATATGTAATTCTATATTATATCTATAACTATAATCTGGAATCTGATTTTTTCTTTCATAGTTTACATAGTCTGTGTGTAATAGTCGTCGTAACATTGTCTGTGGCTAGAGTGAGTTCTTGTTTCTTGAGTTGTGATGACTGTCAAATTTTCTTGCGAATTTAGTCAGGAATACATTCGAAGACAAGGACTTTATTAGATTAATACTGACGTGAACTAAACCGGTGAATTTATATACCGTAATTACCTAGGAGGATAACTTAATTTACTAGGATTCATTATTATTCAGTTTAAATTTCTATACAAACATGCCTAGCCAAGAGGTTGTCACCACAAAAGTAGTGGTCCATCCACTCGTACTTCTTAGCGTCGTGGACCATTTTAATCGCATGGGCAAAATTGGCAACCAGAAGAGAGTAGTAGGGGTTTTGTTGGGTTGCTGGAGAGCCAAGGGTGTACTGGATGTGTCGAACAGCTTCGCAGGTAAGACATTTTACCGAGGCCTCATCGTTTACATTGCTTTTTTTAGTCATACCTGTCTGATATACCTACTCGTAATGCACTCTTATTTGATGCCGGTTTCATTGATGTAACAGAAACGTTAACAGGTAAATTTAAGTGCTAGTTAATTGGTAATGCATGCTATTTAAAATCAATTGTTATAAAATAACCATAGTAATTTACACCTTACCATTGAGAATTCATCAATGTAAATGTAAAAAAAATTAAATAACAATCAGATTTCTGGTGAAGGGACAAATTAGCAGATTTGGGACCCTAATGTACAGCAATACAATTAACTAATGTTTACCTAACTGTGCTAGAAGGAGGGCAATGTTTTTAAATTAGGATAGTAGACATTACTACATGTTCCACTAAGTCAGTCACATGAAATATAATAAGGACCTATAAAAGGTTAATTGAGAATGTAGGAACCTAGATTGCCGTTATTTTATATTTTATTTGAACATAATTCTTATGTATTGATTGATCTAAAATTTAGTACACAATAATTTTAAACTATAACATTATTTTTATTTACTTGGAGTCTTAACTTGTTTTCAGTACCATTTGATGAGGATGATAAGGACAAATCAGTCTGGTTCTTGGATCATGATTACTTGGAGAACATGTATGGAATGTTCAAGAAAGTCAACGCAAGAGAGAAGGTAGTAGGTTGGTATCACACTGGTCCAAAACTTCACCAGAATGATGTTTCTATAAATGAGTTAATTAGGCGCTACTGCCCTAACTCTGTCTTGGTTATCATTGACGCCAAGCCCAAAGACCTCGGACTTCCAACTGAGGCATATCAAGCTGTAGAAGAGGTTCATGATGATGGGAGCCCTACAACAAGAACATTCGAACATGTGCCCAGCGAAATAGGAGCTGAAGAGGCAGAGGAAGTCGGGGTTGAGCATCTCTTAAGAGACATCAAAGATACAACAGTGGGAAGTCTATCCCAGCGTATCACCAATCAATTGCTGGGACTCAAAGGCTTGCACTCCCAGTTAAGTGAAATCAGAGACTATCTCATGCAAGTCAGTCATGGCCAGTTACCAATGAACCATCAGATCATTTATCAACTCCAAGATATCTTCAACCTTCTGCCTGATATTTTCAATGATAACTTTGTTGACAATCTCTATATCAAAACTAATGATCAATCCCTTGTTGTTTATTTAGCTGCACTTGTAAGGTCAATCATTGCCTTGCACAATCTTATTAATAACAAAATTACTAATAGAGATGCTGAAGAGGGAAAAAAAGAAGAAGCTAAAGATAAGAAAGAGAAGAAAGATAAAGATGATAAAGAAGAAAAAAAGGGAGACGACAAAACTAAAACAGAGAAAAAGGAAAAGGAAGAAAAGAAAAAGTAATCTAGACATTAAATAATAGATTAAGTTGTTTGTAATGCTATATTTTAAATAAATCGTATCTCTAATTCAATATCTTTTTGTTAATTATTGAAGTTGATAATGAGTCATTGTTTTTACCCCATTTTAATTGCTTCATATCTTTTTCTAATATGTAAGGTAGGTATTGATGATAATTATGATGATGACTACCATTCCAAGTGTTTGGTGGCTTTTGATTCAAAAGGTAATTGATATACTTACTGTAATTGTTATCATATAACCATATCTTGAAATGCTATGATAAGGTACATTTATCACAGCAATTGATAGATTATCTAGAATATTGATAAAAACTAGTTTACTTGGAGGAGTTGTGTAGAGTTGATCAGGTGTGAAAAATGTATTTTTAAGGAATTTAAGTGTTAAATTAGGGAAAGTGCTACAAAATGGTTGATCGGACACAATTTTCGGTAAGTACATAAAATCTCATCACTATAATTTCGATTGTACCTACATACGCAGATTAATTTCTTTACATACTCTAAATCTAAACTTCCCTATTGTTTAAATGTAACTGTATTTTCAGGAGCTGGTCTGGCTAAAGCCAGAAGGAAAGTCCGAGTTTGACATTCCTATAGCGGTGAAAATACTAAATCGTTCGGGCGGTAAAATCCAAGTCCAGGACGATGATGGCAAAATATTCTCCACATCTGCACAGAATGTCCTCAAACCTCTCCATGCCACGTCTATGTCACTCACCGGAGTAGAAGACATGATCACTCTGGGCGAACTCCAAGAACACACAATTTTGCGTAACTTGCACATACGTTACAATCAGCAACTTATTTACGTAAGCAAAATTATCACATACTATTAAGACAAGTGCGTACGCCTATAATACGAAAGTACCTACCTAGGTTAAATAACACGGTTAAGGACTATCATGTTATTTAATCCTTTTGCGGTCAAACATCCTTAAAAATCTTCGATAGGTACCAAATCCTGGAAGATGGGAGGGTACCAGTCAGTCTCGGAACTTCTGATAGATGGTACTTATTACCAGGGCATAAGTGAAAATTGCTTAGGTATAAATTTTTTCAATAGGTAGTAACGTTGGTAGGTATTGAAACAATACTTGAAAGTCTGTCATATAAATATTATAATCTTGAATATAAATTACTTAGGTACTTACCCACAGTACTAATACCTGCGACTGTACCTACCTAGGTAATATAATTTAATCCAGTGGGGTATATAAAACCAACTGAGTTATTTCTCATATCAACTTCCGGAGATTCGTTATCTATAAATGTACACAACAAAAGAAGATATTTCATAGGTGGACAGAAATTATTTTAAAGTACCTAAATTTATTTCGTATGTACCTATTTAGATACAGTTATTTTGATATAGAAATAGTTTGCATTGCATCTATGTACGTCAATTATTTATCTAAATAATTCATGTAAGTACCTTTATATATAGGTACTTATTACCTACTCTAGTGTACCTAGATACCTCCTATCTATGTAACTTTAGGTACC
>LGAG01000038.1:584870-628014 GCA_001278395.1 Lerema accius | reverse complement strand
AATAGTGCGGCTGGATCCTTAAAGTTTCTCGACTACAAAATTAGTTAAACTCGGTTTCCCTTAAACACACCATAAACAATTGTTCAGGATGAGTTGATGAGACATACATTCTGCATATAATGTATTTCAGAAAGATGTATCAATGCTACGCCTCTACAACTATTACGCAGTGGCTACTCTCTTAGCCGCTCTTCTACCAATGTTTATTCTGATTTCGCGCAAACAATTTTCTGAGGTTTTTGGAGCTTTACTAATTCTAGGTAAGTTTGTTAAGTTTGTAATTTGAATTGTAATAGTAAGTGGAAAGATTGGTTCCAAACTTTGGTCAAATAATTTTGCCGCTTATCAGCACCTGAGTTTGAACCAAAACTATTAAGACCCATAAAACCTAAGATACTCAAAATTAAGAAAGATTTACCAGCACTCACTCATCTCTAAAGAAATTCAAAACCTTCCCAAAAGAAAAATCCTGAATACGGCTTAGTCACTTAGTCACTCATTTTTGTTCTATTTTTGTTATAGTGATGCAGCTCTACGTCATCATATTGGTGCGAAGTGAAGTGGTGAAGTTGGAACGAAGGTTGATATCTAGTGATGGGAGCCAGCGAAATCATACTGACCATATTGTAGATGTTGGTGATCGAGTTAGCTTGTTGTAAAACGTATATTGTTAAAATGCTTTTCAAGTTTTTAAACGTGCTAGCATTTCGGCCTGAATTTCTAACCACTTTTGAAAGAACTTAAGTGCCTACCTGGTATAATTATATGTAGGTTATTATTAAGTAGAATACGTTCAAAATATATTCAGTTGAATTCAGTTCGAAATTCAAATAAATAAAGCCATGTCTTTACTCTCAACTACTCTGAAGTTCATAATCTTTTTTGCTTTTACTCACAAACATTGCAGTCTTACAGATAAGTGTTCGAAACACGAATACGAAAAGCTCCAAAAAGTAGTACCAACCATTTACAGGTGGTGTTCACAAAACCGTAGACAATATAATGAGCCGTTGTCTTCTATAAGCCTGCAATCAATGTCTGCACTCAATCTCTATTACGAGGTAACAAAACCATATTTTCAACATATAATTTCGTGAGTAATACTCTTGTTACTGACAATCTTAGCATTCCAGCAGCACAAAGAAGCCGAACATCACGCAGTGGTGTAATGGTGCCGAATTATTTGGAAAAATATAATAATTCCCAATTTTTGTGAGCACAGGTGGGCGCCGCAGGAGTTAGTCGTGACTTACTCGCGGCCCTCCATTATCGGTGAACGCTCATTGAAATAATACGGAATACGGTTTAAGAGTTACTTTGTACGCTAAATTGCCAATTAGGCAATCATGCACAGTTGTGTAGCTGATTTGGGGGCAGGAAGATGGATGTTTAAAAATCGGTTTTTATATTTATATCGGTATTTTTGTATCCTATTTTTGATATTTATAACTTTCTGGATTTTCTTTTATTTTTAATTGATATTTAGCCTTAGGTATTTTAGGTCGGTTCTAATTGTCTATTTTGTATTTTCACCGGCCATTTGTAAGTATACAATTTCTAGAGATTCGTCAAGAAATGTTTGCTAATCATTATATTTTTTATCTAAGCTTAATAAGCACCTATAAACAAAGCGTTTAATAGCAGATAGATAAAAAAGTGGGTATAATGACGATTGCAATTTACCTACCTTTAACAGCTGTCACCAAGCAAATATTCTAAATTCAAAATGTAAAAAAATGGACTTTGTACTAAAAGACGGAGAAGGTAACTTTAATACTATAATGTAAGTAGGTATTTAATTCTGTGTCATTAGATGTATTTATTCGTCTTGCCCTTGGATTGCATACAATACAGTTTCTTGTTTCAATCATGCGCCCTTCGTTTTCGCGGTTGTGGCTTTCAGGGTTTTCTCATTCGGATGCCACCTGGTACCGCCATTACGACCTACCTACACTTATAACCGTAAATTGCAATTTATTTTAATAACCCGATATTTCCTACTATATTTAAATATTTTAAATTGTTTGTTTTAAAGCGTCATTTGGAATATTAACCTATGTATTGCCAATACGTAGGTAGATGTAATATTAACTACTTGGCATAGATTTACTTTCGTAGTTTACGAGCTTGGGAAAAAGTTTAACAAAATAAGTTAATTTTTCCATTTATTTTAAGTAAATCAAAATTTCAATGTCAGATTGCAAGTAACAAAAACAATACTCCCCTTCTTATTTTAAACATTTCTTGAATTTTAAACCAAAAACAAAGCTGCGTTTTTCATGTGTTCGGTTCATTTCAAAATAATTCTCATTCAGACAATCCTAAGTCATAACGCCACCACAAAAGAACAACAATACGTTGCCATAATTAATACCCCTGAAGAATTACACTTAACACGCTGCCATTCCGTTCATAAAGCCTCCTTACACCTAATTAATTACTTAAGAAACGAAATTACTTAATGGCACCAATTAAAAAACAATTTGCATTATAATTCGTTTCCTAACGGCAGCCATTACTCTGGCCATTTTAGAGCACCAAACCAGGTTTTAAGCATGGCACTAAGGAGTCCTGTGAAGCGAAATGCACTTATTAGCTCACGAGGGCGCGCTGAGAGCTCTGCCTAATGGTTCCCATTCATGGCATGAATGGAGACATGAAATTGCCAACAATTAAATACTCTCGCAATGATAACCGGTGGATGCACCGGCTTCGGCAAACCAACCCGCTTCGGAGACAAATGTGCATTATACTGAATAGTTTTAAGACTTAAGTAGAATTCGCGAGTGCTCTGAATTTTTGTGCTGTGCCACTTTTTCTGCGGAAGTAACTTAGTGAGATTTCTAAGTGCTTGGCGTTTTCTAGTTACCTATCTACCTACATGTATGAGCTGTTCCGAATGCGATCGTTGTTCGTAGCCATCGGAGGGAGATTACTACGACATGAAATAAAGAATTATTCAGTCTACACGAAACATACACGATGCATGTAGCTATGGGTATCTTAATAACTACTTAGGTATGTGTTAATAAAATCTATTAACATGCTGACTTTATAAGTTAGTAGATATACTGTCGTAATGTTTAGGTGTGCCTGAAGAATGAATTACAGAAGGATAGTAAAATACTTTAAATTAATCAACTAGTTAATGGATACTTACAATTTATGCTAACCTTCGCAATAATAACAACAGTGGTCCATACAAACCCATTTCCTCTAAACATCGCAGGACGCGAAATATAATAGACAGTGTGTCAAATGTTCCACAATCTGGTGACAGCGTCGGTGACGTCACAACATGGCGGCAGGTAGGAGCGGAGATAGGATCCGGTCATCCTGCCCATTTCCGGTCTTCACGCGGCCGTGACGCTTCCGGGCACGCGTCGCCGCTGCTGCCTTCCACTCGTAGAGATACTAGATGTGTCAGAGCTGTGAGGAACCGATTTATTACATCGAGTTTGAGATGTGGCATAGTTAAAGTTTACATGGACATGAAGTGCAGAAAGATAAATTTGGTTTAAAATGCGTGGTACAAACACATTTTTTTTAATAAAACGAAATGCACACCAAGAGTTTGTTATAAAGTTGAAACCCATCACTGAAGACCTCATACACAGACAGTTGACGTTGACATTAACATCTGCTACCCAGGGATATCTAACGAGTCTATGATCTATTCTTTGATAGATAATGGGTTGTGGCTGTAAAGAGATGCGAAAGAAAAAACTATTGTCTCTCAAACCTAACGCGACCAATCATTTAACTGAGTACCTAGCTATCTCCAACAAGCCGTTTCCAATAACTATAGCTCAGTGCCGTGTCGTCACCGCGCGCAAGATGAGTTTTGTGAATGAATTCGTTCACAACGACAATAGAATAACAGCGTTGTCTAGTCTGAGTTGCGGTTATCTTGGACAGCGGACTTCGAAAGTATAACACGTAATAGGTATGCGTAACATTCGTATTGAACCGTGGACATAGACGCGGAAAACGTAAGTTTGAGGAGATAAACTAAAAAGGCACTTAATATTTAAGATAAAAATAACGAAGGCATACTTAAATTTTGCTATAGTTAAGCTAATTGATGCAAGATCGAAATGCATCATTTAATGCAGAAGGGTTGAATGTGTTCACAAGTAATAAGGATTGGTATACTTACTTACACAATAGGTGACTTTGCCTGCATCATTTGTATCCATGTAAAATGTTGCCAAGAGACTATTTAGCACGAACTGACAAAAAGTTATCTGATCTCATGTAGAGTCAAGATTCAATGGTATAAGCCCTAATACTACTAGCCCTTAACTTAACAAACACTATACCTTAGCCATATTACGAATATGAGGCTGAGCCGTTTCGTTACTCCAAGAACTACCTAGCTGTCGTATAATAAAAAAGAAAATAAACGTCCTTAAATTTTTCACTTTTCGTCCATGTGGCATCACATATGATTAATGGGTAACTGTTAATTTTTAATGTGTATTAATGACGTACCGAAATCAATACTATTTGTCAGTATTTTCGTTCGTTTCTAGTAGTTAGTACCTACGATTGTTTACTATTAAATATTGGACCGTTCTTTTTCATATTAGCAGGTGCCTTGAGTACCACCTGACAGCGGTCATGCCCATATGTCGGCTGCTACTGACGGTTAGTGGCAACACGCGAACTCCACCCAGAAAACGTACTTTAATTGAAATTTACAATACATTGAACATTTGTCTCTACACATACTATTAACACGACGAGTTAACACAGCAATGTAAAGTTGAGGACGAAATTGAACCTTGTGCTGTGAATTTGCAAGAATTAAACATTATTAGTTAAACACTACGTAAGAAATGGTTAAAATAATTGAAGTCGGTCTTTTCTACGCCCACTATTTAGTGTTACATGACAGAAATGTCACATGTGCGTATATAGGGTACCATAATAATTACGAAACATCGTCTCTTAAATGTGTACTTTAGATACAGGTTACTCGTTAAAAGTTTAAAAATACGTTCAATAAAGTATTTAAGTTATGAAAGAGATACCTAGATAAATTAATAATGAAATTATTTACTGCTGATAAAGCCACTTGCAGATGTTTTTTAGGAATCTAAAAAACAATACAAAAAAAAACAGACCGACAGAATACAATAAAAAACATGTAGAAAATCCTTTTATTAACACACATTTGATAAATATTAATAATAATATAGATACTACATCTATTTTAGCATGTTAAAAATAAGAAGTAACGAAATCTAACTATAATTACAAGTAGATTTCAATTAAAATCGTTTTGGATACAAAACCAAAGAATTCTCATCAATATTTGTTCAAAAACAATCTAAAACACAGAACTGTAACATCACGATTTAGCGATTGATAATTTATAACAGATCCAAAAATAAATAACAAGTGTTGTATCGACAAGCGTATCGGAAAATAATATTTTGTTTTTGCGTTATTCTACATCGGACGTGTGTAACCGAAATGGGGTGACGATGCCGTTCCGTTCGCCTGAGACAAAAAACACCGACACCGGAACGAAAAGCTTGCCGTATCTATCAGCTATGGAGTTAAAAACCTTTTTGATTAATGGACAACACAATTAATAAAAATATTCAATCACTCTCGAATGCTTTAACTCTGAATTTAACGGCGTATGTTAAATAGTAATCTAAGTATAATACATGTTACCAATATACATTTATTTATTTGTTGGTAGTTTAATACGTTAGTAGGATATATTTATTCATTTGTTTAATACTAATTGTGCGTTGAAAATTAATTAAAAACATAAAAACAGAGTTTATATTATCTTCAAGTTTTGAGTTCGTTTCTTCTCGTAGACGGCTTTTCTCAGCGACGTAGACTTTGTAAAGACCGGAAGTATTTTTGACCTGAAACAAGAAAAAAATCTTTATTTATAAATAGCATATTACGTAACTAGTGAATAATATAAAAGTTAGTGTATAATTTTATTTACATAATGATTTAACGGACGCAACAATCTTGCCCTTTAATTTAACATAACAGTAACTACTGCTGAAAACTGATACTAATTACATACGTAATTACTGTCTATTACAGAACTGTCAGTGGATGATTATAAGGATATCTGGGACGTATCTATTATTGGGATATTAGGATGTTGTTCTAATAACAGCGAATAACATCAAATGTGAAACTCTATTTTGTTTTAGTCAAAAATTCATTCACAGGCTGTTTTTCAGACTAATATTAAGAAAATTAACATGGTTGCTATCTTTTTACATAATATTAGGTATCAATATTTCCATTTATATTCGTGAAGCAATTCCATAATTTAATGTTAGTCATAAAATAAGTTTTAATAATTGAATTACGGTTTAAGACCGCGCACTTTTTGCATCTCATTCATATCACCGTGTGCCTAAAATAGCGTTCATACAAGCACAAATTTTTGCTCTCAGGTTATTATCAGCTATTAGTGAGCAATGCGATAAGGTCCTAAGCGACACTCAATCGCTCATCGGTTGATTGAAATGGACATATGTTGGGTGTGATGGACGCCCTGATTTCCGTGCCGAATACGTCCTGTCTCTGCCTGTGTCTGCGTGCGTGTCTAATATATCCTTGGGAACAAAGAGCCGATGCAATTTCGATTCGTTAATGATAACTACCTACTGAAATGTTTACTTCATACGGCGTAAAAATATGTACCTATGTAAGGAGTTATTATGAAGATGTCTTTTATATTTAAAAGAGTTAGTTAAAAATAATGAGTTAAAAAAAGTAGGCCGAATTATTAACATAAACATTAGATAATAGGTAATTATTGTTGCAACATTAATAAAAATAAATATTTATCAAATGCAAATCATTATATTTTTATTGCAACCTTTAGGGTGGAATATTACATAGCTTCAACTCCACAAAAGTGCAGTGTTTATGCATTTAAAATCCTATGACCTATTTATCTAAAAAAAATTCTTTCGCAAAGAAAATTACGTAAGGCACGTGGCAGGCATTTTTCAAATTATTTTAAACTTTTACGCGATCTTCATAAAATAATTTTCGATGGTGTGTCGTGCGGTTATTATTAGTGTCGGTAATGGAACATACATAATTACCTTTAAATAAATGAGTAAAAAACGACGTTTACAAGTAAGTAGGTACCTACGCCACTTCGAATTCTTTCCCTGGAGCGCCTGATTTTTCGGTGGAAATTAAGCATTATAAAAACGGTTAAAATTTGAGTTGTAGAAATTGTTCCTTTCTTTTAATAAATTCGGAAATCTTTAAGTTTCATCATTTCCGTAAATAATTACCACTTGCTATCTAACTTACCTACGTAGGTACTCGTAGTGCGTATTAAAAGATTTTTTTAAATCTAAGATTGTGAGATTGTCATAACATTTCTTAAATCTTCGTTTTGTCACAAAATGTCCCACTTTGCTATCCCCTTTATCGCCCGTAATAGGTGACGTAATTCTAAGGTATGTATGTAATTCGTGTTTGGAGATTAAATAACCATTTTTTATCATAATAAGCTTGTATATTTAGCTCTCAAACCTAAGGTGAGTTGAGCAAGTGTAAAAAGTTGAACATCGTGATCAGAACACTACTGAAATATAATGGACGTCATTTTAGTTGACGCGCCGTTAAATTTGGTGACCTCTGGGGCCGGAATCGAAATCGGAATCATTTATTTGTCTTAAGTATGCAGATGTTGCAAAGAATATGACATACTGCCATTACATTTATACCATCCTGTAGTGTTTAATAATTGCAAATTAATATTATTTTCATACATAACTTGACTGAAAATACTCGAGAAATCTTAAATAAATTAATGTTACATTTAAACTGATTACATTAATAAATAATCATCTTTAACATATCAATCATATTTTTCTTTAATTTATATAATCATTTAGTTATAGTCACAGTAAAATTTTGTAAAGATCACGACCTTTTTAAATGTCAACAACGTGTGGCGAGATTAAGCATAGTTAATACGAGTAAATAACCCAGTATTTTAATTTGTAAAAGAACTTGTAAACATCCTGATAACAAAGGCAATGATAATAATTATCTATCGATGAGTAATAAAACTAGTCAGTTAAGCAATGTTTAGAGGTAGGAAAGTAGCTGTATTTTTCTCTTTGTTCAAATATTTTTCAATCAATTTTTTTTTTAATTTTTGAATATACCATCAAATGTCCTCGGAAGGTGAAAATACGTGTTTGCACACATTCAAAACCTCCTATCCTATAAAATTATATCCTAGTGTAGTTCTAAACTTCTTTACTAATCGAAACTTATCTATACCTATCAATAGCAAAGGCAGACGATAAATTCTCTGATTTCTTAATCTTGTTTATGGTCTGAAAAATTGTGCTTGCACGTGTTTCACGCTATGAGCCCGGCATCAGCTGCACGCATGATTCCGAGGCGCGTGATCTGGCGACAGCATCTCAAAGGATGCGTGTAATGAGGCAATGGAATGCATCGTCACGTCACCTAACGACAGCCGTCCGAGCCACGGTCAATGCCACATCGACACAAAGTATCAGTATTGGTTTATTTTCCACTAACTTAGGATTTAGTATTGTCGATAAACACCTACATTAAATATAGTTTTCACTAACTTAGGATATAGGTAGTATTGTTGATAAATACAGTATTTTTAAGCTATTCTGAGTTACAGCTCTATATAGTGTTTAGGCATACTAAGGTGCAGATTAATAAGTCGGTCTCAGTTTAGTTACGTTTTATATCAAGTGTCGATTTGTGTATGCAAAATTGGCTCTTCTGATAGTACTTTTTAGTATCAATTTGCCATACCCAAGTCGACTTTTATGATAACGCTCTTAGGCTGTGATCAGTTCATTAAATTACCATATAAGTGTCTTTTCACACGTGCGACTATAACATGACAGATTTTGAAGGGAGAAGTTTGGGTCTTAAGCCTTTTGAGGCCTTCGAATAAACCAGTTTTTCTAAAAAACACAGAAATTAATAAACATAAAGGTCTGCATCAGCGACAGTGGCAGGTTGTAAGGATAAGTCGACTATTGACTTCATGCCACACTGTCTGCCAGCTTTGGGTTCAAACCTTAGACGTTGCGGTGTAACCGAACTTAATTATAGGATAGTATAAGGACTATTCATCTTATAATTATTACCTTTATGTAAAATTTTGTTGGGTCATTATTTTTTATACAGGTAGGTATCATTTTAAAGGATAATGTTGTATGTTTCGGTTGCAGTCATCTCTTTGTTCAAGCTGAAATTTCCTTCACGTTATGAAATCTTAGTGTTGAGGAACTTTTTGCAAGGATTAATCAGCGTTACAGAATGCTAAGTATGCTATTGGAAATGCAATTTTTTTCAAATCTTTTTTTGCATCAATTAGAAAAATATTTTTTCTGTAAAAGTACAGGTTGTTTATGTTTAGGTATACTCTTAACAACCGACGAAGAATATTGACTTGTTTAAAAAACCAATTCGAAGTTACATAATAGAAACCTATAGGTTCCTATTTTTGTATTATAATACATCCTATTTCAATTTTCTTCGTATAGAATTTATTAGAAATTCAGAAGAAAAGTTAAGCTTTACAGTTTTTTGTTTAAAAATAATCTGTTCTTTAATACAGACACAATTGCAGGCAATCTTTTTTCACTTCGTGGTAGCTATCAGATTTTCTTTCGATTACCTTCGATTTGCATCCTCTTTAGGCACGGTACCAAGTTTATGAATATTGCCTATTGGCTGAACAATCTTCTCCATTGTAAACCACGGGCATATCTAAAAAATAAAACAATAAAAACGCCATTGAATAATAACTGTACAGCGCGGCGGCATATCTGCGGCCGTATCTCTCCGCAGCGCCGTCGTATCGCATTTCACATAAAATATTTATTATTTATAGCGTGTAATTAATAAAAACACACGGGAGTTACAAAAACAAGTAGCCTAACAGGAAGATATAATAACTCAATCGCGACTGGCACGCTCGGCGAAATTTGTTACCGTCAAGATTGGATCGCTGCGCGCGCGCATAATGTACTCTCGTATACGGTAGCTTAATGTCTTAACATGATACGTTATCCACAGCCTCCCGCGCTTACGTGGAACTTGTTCTTTCGCCTTTCGATAAATTACCTCCTTTGTTTTCTACAAGTGATACATTCGGTTCGATTTAAATCCTTATCACTTTCGGTAGGCACTTCTAGCGAAGCTTTTACTGAGGATGTAAAAGGTGATACAATGTCCTATAAAACGGATTGATGTTAATGAATTGATGTTGTTTGATTTTAAAAGAAAGGTAACAAATTCTTTGTATTGTCTCAGTTGATAAAATCGATTGGTGCCTTTTGAAAATTATTGTTGTTTTGTTTAGTCTCAAAGATAGTTTAACTAATTAATTAGTTACAAAACCTTTTTAGTTTTCCAAAATCAATTTTACTTTAACTTTGTTAGATTTATACGAAATGCAGGCATTATCATATTCGAACGTTTTAGTTATATTAAACAGTCGTTCTTAAAAAATCCTAGACCATATAAGGTTTTTTATGTGACTTTATTGCGACTAGAATCATTCGCACCTTCCTTTTTGATATTAGCTTTGAAATATTTACGAATACAGTCGAAGCGAGTATTAAAATCTCAGTTTATATTCCCGACACCTTTTGCGATTAGACGTTGTAACGTGGCGTGGGCGTCGTAAGTGTAGCTTCTTTAGTTCGCTATATTTTTTTACTTATTTTTATCTTGCATGATATTATAATATTCCTAGTAACTGATAAAAGGTAAATTTGAAATGATAAATGATATTTTTATAGAAATTGCCGATTGTAAATGCTTACCGTCGGTGAAAGACATTAGCAGTCAAGAAGCATTATAATAAATCTACTTGCATTTTACATAAACTTAAACTTTTGACACTACAAATTTATTAATAAACGGGTTTAGTGATTGATTTAAATTTAAATTTGTACTCATCATCTTCGAAATCAATACCTGTCTTTGCCCTTCTATACGCAGTTGCTGAATTTCCTCCAAAATTACCAGATGATAAAGAGTGTAGTAATTACCAAAAGAAAGAACCTGACGTTATTGCCTTGACATTTTTGTCATTTTTCAGGACTCCAAAATGAACACGGAATGTTCAAATTGAAGGAGTCTTTTACTAATTAAATTTGAAACCAAATTCGAAATAAGTGCTTTCTTTCTTTTCTTTCTTTCATTTAGTAAAGCGGCACAGGTTCGAATTATACGTCCTCTTTTTTCATTAGAGGCCTAGTTGCTATGGCATAATGAATGAAATGACTGAGGAGTAACTGAATCTTAGTTTGTAAAGGTATGCAAGATTGTTTTTTTCTTTATCAACCTTTCCTAATGGCTGAGGGTCCTAGTAGTCCAATGCAATTGAGATACAATTCCCTTCTCAAATATTTCAGTCGTTTAAATGTCTGATAGGTTGTAGGTACCACAGAACAGGGAATTTATCTGTATACCGTGTTAATTATTTGTGTGTTTGTGTATGTGTGTGTGTACAATATTAATTTCTCTAAATTATCAAAACTTCTTCCCATAACGTGACTAAGTACCCCAGGGCCCTAGCGAGTAGTCTTTATCTTAACTTCTTCGCTGATTCGATATTCGCATTATTACGTGGTGTCCATAGAATTTGTGACGTCTCATGGCTACCTGTTTTATTAGAGAGTTATATAACATTCATAGTATATTTATGGTCTATTTTCAATGGCAATGCCAGAGATTTCTGTACTAGCCACTGCGTAGGTGTGATAGGATGACACGAGAGTATAGTAGGCTCTTTACGAATTTTCACTAGAGAATTGCATGATTCACATCAGTATCAACCTAAATGAATCTACCATCTATGTTATGTGTTTGTAAAAACCAACTTCCAATCGTCTAATCAATCAAATCATAATTAACACTGGCTAGTAAAATAAGAGCACTATTAAAAGTTTAGATCGTAAAATATATCTAAATACTACGTAGTTCAGATTTGTTATTTTGACTTTAATCATATGAGGATGACTGCGTTATATTTCTGTTTTCAAAATTATAAAACTCGCCTTAAGTACTTTACAATTTACGTGTGAATTTGCTAGAATCTCGCATTGTATACTACACATTTGAATTACATTGCCAACTAAATCTGCGAGAGTGAAGTTTAATTTTAGTGAGTGGTGTTGATAACTTCATTGTGTTGAAGTACTTTACAATGTTTTATCAGCTTATCATCTAGAAAAGGATATAACATACAACATACAGAAATGTGTTAAAAAGTACCTATTTATTTAGTTGAAGTAGTTGGTGGAAAATGTGCATATTACGTTTCGTGAATGATATAAGGTTTACATTAATTGATTCCAAATTTTTCTTCCCCTTTCGTCTTTAAGCCTTTTGTATAATATTATGGTAGGTACTACGATATATTATAAGAGATAAAGAGTTCATTAATTGAATTGTATATTACACAAAAAGTAATTACAAAGTCAATCAAACAAGAAAGAACCTAAAACGGAAGCCATGAAGTAAGACCTCGTTATGGGATTCTATAATACAACAAGTATTTTAAATTATCTATATTTGTCTGTATATATACCTATCCCTTCAATACATATTATTATCTAGCTATACTTTAAAATTCTGTGCGTTCAGTTATTTATCTAAATAAAAATTACTAGAGCAATTAAAGTCACATACCTACTAACTAGATTGGTATTACATGTAATAAAGCAACTTCCCGCGATAATTTTATATCTAAACGATATAATTGCCGGTAAAGCTTCCGAACTTTTTACTATCCTTTACGATTTAACACCCGCCACTTACCACTTCTTTAATGATAATTAAGTTGATACTTCGTTTCATGTACCGGGTACACCAGTGTTTCTCAAAGTTTGCGGTCATTTCTTGAGCACTGAAGGCCTTGTGAGGTAAAAGGTCTATAAGAAAAGAGACGACGACCATAAAAAGAAAACTCAAAAGTAAGTAGGTACCCCAGATTTTTTGAGTTCACTAACAAAATTAAATCTCTGATGTTGTCTACGACTATACTACTATTTATTATACATAAATGTTGTCAGTAATTTTAACTTTAAGAGTAAGTTAAGTAAAGTTTATTTTTTTTTAAAGAGGGGTTGTTAAAATACGTTTGAGAACCACTGGATTAAACCATAGCGTGGGAGCCTTAGCTAAAGCTTCATGTAACGTACCCCTAAATTACGTTAACTGTGCAAATTAGCCAGAATGATGTATCAGTTTTAATCAAAATCTCCACTTAGCTCGTGATAACTTTTCAATGGATCGTTAGCCGATCGTGCATAGAGCAAGCTTTGTTTGATCCGAAAGCTATTCAATTGAATTTGAAGAAATGAAATTGACTTTAAATTGTGCAATACATTGATGTTACTTAAATGTAGTTAAAGATCTGAATTAACATGTTTAGCTTTTAACCTATAAAAAACATAAGTTGAAATACCTGGAGTATCTTCTTAGTTAAGTAAAATAAAACTAATTGGACTATGAACTTTTATACTCGTATTATGTCATATAAACACAGAATAGTTAAAAACCTTTATTTCTTTGTTTGCTGTACTATTTTCCATTGTCAGTTAGTATGAAATACTATGAATACAATAATCTGAAAAACAAAGAATTAAAAAGACCTTATGGAGGAAAAACATTTTCGACTAATTTTCAATTTACGATTAGGTTATCTCTAATATAAGAAAAAGTTCTATTAGGTTTGATAATAACAGTGCTTGTTTTTTATACAGCCGATGATATGATAGGTACCTATTATCTAACGATATATTAGGAATTACCATAGGACTAGATTGTGATAAGTAATTAAAAAAAAGTTATATTGCAATAATCTTTCATTGTTTTTATTTTATAAAGTATGTTTGTTTTGGCAAAGTTTTGACGTTCGATAATCACCTATTGGTTCCTAAGATGAAATAAATCATTTGAATTTTTTAATTATACATCTAAAAGTTTAATATTAACTTACTTATTTCCCCTACAACATTTTACAACGTCGTCTATAGATCTGTTTAAACAAGAACCATCTCCAATATCTCATCCGCTGCAACGAGGTCGCAGTCCGCGTGATTATTTTAAACGGGGAATAAATTATACTTACCCGGACTTGGTACTTGTAAGGTAAATACAGTAGCCGTTTAATAAATCTTCTGCAGTCGACGCCCCCGCACGTTCTTGCTGGATTGTGGACGGTCAGGGTTGGATGAAGAAACTACAGGACAACAGCCTACTTTAATTGGGATTTTGGCAGCTTTGTTTGAGAGCGTTTGTTCACTTTTGACCTTGTATTTCGGAAGATTTTATACCGAAAACGGCCTGATATGCTTTGAGAAAAGGATGGTACGCCGTGTTTTTTTACTCGATTTGGCAAGGGCACTGCTATGCCTCCAGATACTTACTTAATTCGTATTTCTGATGGCACTACCACTCTTTGTGGGATTTGGTCTCTTAAGCTCAACTTCGCTTTGTCTTCAACTTCCCTTTAAGATGTAAGTTTACTCATCCTTCGAAGATTCTCCGCCACACAATTTCCCCAACGATTCATCACATAGTAAAAAGGTTATGGTTTTCGACGTTAAGCCCCTTTCCAAAGATTAAAAAGATTTTAGCGTGTAATTAGAACCTCATATTTCCTGGGTAAACAGTATCACAATGTGAGAAGGCTAGTTGTTCTAAGATACTGTTACATATTATTATTTTAAGTACAACAATAATTATCTACTGTAATTAGTAGTAGTACTCTTATTGTAAGTACATGTAATTTCTGAACGGCAATTGCCAACCCTGACTATGAGACGCATCAGAGATAAAAATACAGGTGATCTCGCTTGCAGCGCTCCTACCTTGCAAAACTATAATTTAAATATTTCTTTTGACAACCTTGTAATCTGAGTAAATATTGATTTCGCGCGTTTGCTACCATTTTGGAGCGATATCGAATGTCTAATTTAAATACAATGCCTCTGTAAACAAAATTACATCACGTCCTTATTGAGTTTTTGGTTGCGAACAAAAAATTTGGCATTACTTTTAAATAATGAGCTCAGTAAGTGTGACAATTTGAAACGTTGTGATCAAAACACGTAGTCTGCAGAAACAATTTCTTAAACAAGAAAATGAAATGCGTGAAGTTTAGATATGAACCGGCCGGTCAGATATTAACCATTCGTAGATGGAATGGATTATAGGAAACATGATCTGGATAACATAAATTGTTATTGGTAACTATCTTGACCGCTCTACCTTGAAGGTTCTTTGTGTAGATCCACGGATATTAGAAAATTGATGGGTAGGTATTAATTTACGTGTATATGGCAAATACTTTTTATTTGTATGTCATTAATTAAACTCCTATTTAGTTGAAATAAAATTAAGACAGTAAAAAATATTGCCTACCTAAATATTAAACAGTCATTCAGGTGACTATAATTAATAATTATCTTAAATTTTCTTTTATCTAAATGTGATTAAATTCGGTACTTAAGAAATGCATCTTAAGTTTTCGGAAGTAGTTCTAATGACAGCCAATAAAAGCCTTTCTATAGTCCTATGCTTGCAGTTACTCTCCTAATAAATCCATGTAACATAAAGCACAAGTTCCAAATCAAGCAACTGCCTCTGGTAAGATAAAAGGGTAACAGGAGATATTTCCTGCTGCATAAATCTCCTGCGGGCAGTGGGACGGCGATAAATAACCCAGTCGCAGCTTCTGCTCCATTCCTATAAAGCGTATACAATTATATATCCCTACTTATATTGTTTATGGTATAATAATACCTAACCTAATAAGGTTATATAAAAATTGGCTTAATAATCAACATAGAGGCCTAGCGAGCGTTACTATATCAACGGACTCATTTGATGATAAGTGGTGTTTTAGTATTTACCAAAAGCGCTTTAACTTTGTAAAAGCCTATTCTTGCAATGAAGTCGCCTACATAATCGAACCTACTTCTAGTGGATATTTCGTTTTAAGATGGAAAGGGCACTAACTTAGCAAATGTCTATTCGTTCTTTACGTGAAGACGCCCACATCAAACGGGATCTGTAGCTTTAGCTCTTTCGCATACCAATCCTACCTATCGCAAGGTAGTCGTCGGTGCAAGCAGACAGTGTGTCTACATGTGTCGATGCACAGTGTAGGGTCGGGAGCAGGTAGGCATGAATGGCGGCGCCCCGCTGGCCGTGAGTTATGCGGCCCCCGCGGCGCGCGCTGCCTTCACACCTCCGTCCGCGTGTGGTCGCGCTTTACGAGCGGTCCGGCTACGGCCGTCCGCCGACCTGGGGATGTGCCGTGCCACACTGAGCCAGCACTGCGAAGTTACCTTGTTTTTCGGGTACCCTTGTACAGTACCCTTGTATTAGTGGTCTAGTAGTAGAGGTAGTAGGCCTGTCAGTAAGGTCCTACTTATAAACGAATGGATGCTGTGTTCCCAAAGATCTAATTATTTGGTTAGTAATTATTACTTTAATGGATCAGCACTACTGAGGTATACAGTATTCGATCGGTAGGTCGTAAATGTCCTCAAGGATTGCTCTACCTATTGTCGATGTGTTTTGGCATGTTCACTGATTCAGTAGCTAATATATTTCTAATAATAATTTATCAATTTACGTCCTCAAAGTTTCTTTTTTTAATTTAAAAAGACAAAAAAATCATGGCAACCTTTCGCTTAACTCCGATCAGGGCGCACCTAAATCTTCCGGCGTTGCTAGAGTAGAAGTCCTGGGCGCAAGAATATTATAATATTAGTCACATTAGTGTGTATATTTCTCCCGGGAATTATTTTATTTCTTAGACTTATTACGACCTGCCGGGCTTCCTCCGAGATACGATACGGCCACTCGTTTTTATTGGACAGGAAGGAAATTCTAACGTTTAATATATTCAAAGTAATGTGCTGGAGTTTTATTTATTTAAGTGCCCCTGCATCGATCCGACTAAGGTTGCATTGCTGAGAAATTCTATAACAACATGTATTACAGTAGTCAATATTGGTTATTCAGTTTACATATCATAATGAGGTTTTATGGGTTGTATTCATCTTATTCATAATTTCGTGCATCTATGTAAGTCTACTAGTAGGGATTTATAATCGTTTTATATACAAAGACAATGCAGTGAAGTTGTATTTAACTTTTAGAGTTTAGGTTTAGTTTGGTTACCTAGCTAACTAGCACTGACAGCAGTACTAAATATAACGATACCTATTTAAAAAGTCATTGCCGACACTTACCTGATCAAAAACAAATGAACAGTCTGATTTTTCAACAGTCACGTCATTAGTATTACTCGTGATTGAGAAATATAACATAATTAGAGTAATTGGTATTCAGAAAAAAAACACATAACTTTCAAAATCTAGATGAAACTATTGCTAAATGCTTCAACTAGTTTATTGCAATATTGAACCTACTCACTCGTTACATCGAAGGTGACGAAACGTAAAATGTTTTTAACTAGCAAGGCTGTTTTACTTCGTCACAAAATGTCAAACCTACGCGAATCGAGCTTTTGCGCAATTTATAACTGAGCTACAATCAAACGCTATTGTTTAACCAATTACTACCCGTCACTCGAGTGTGATGTCCGACATAAATTAATTTACTTTGCAAGTAATTATCTTTGAAAGCAAAGCGCCTGTTGCGGCACCCAAAGAGGTAAGTGTCTTATTTTGAAATACTAACTTCGATTAATATTGCTAGAGAAGCACTTTTTTATAATTACGATGAGACGATAGGGCGATATTTTATAGTTTATGGACGTATAAAATTTAAAATTTCATTGTGCACCAAATTTTCCGTGATTTATTTTTACCTACTCAGTTATGATTTAGTTAGATTTTCTAATAATGACTGTGTTCTACTGATATCAAAACTACATTGAATTGAATAGTCTCCTAATGGAAGTTCGCATCTGATCGTCTTGTATCGTACTAGTTATCCTGTAATTACTAAGTTTTTTTCAATATTTCGGTTAAATTGCTCACGTTTGGGTCTTACCGACCCATTAGTAGCCAAATGGCGTCAGTTTGAACTGTTCGTGGAGAAATCAAATTACAATAACGATGCACGCTAGCTACCGATACATCGGGTCAGTGCATGGTGTCCTGGGGTATTATCACGAGTCACTTTGACATTTTAAAGTAGGTACCTGTCAATTAATAATATGTATTTCATCCTACTCTGTCTGGGGGCACGGCACAGTAGGTAGTAATAACACACATAATAATGTGCATCAGAAAAAATATGGCTTGATAAGGTGAAGGAAAACATCTTAAACGAGTAAACCACAATATTGAGTTTCTCTATAATAGGAAAAGACGTTTACAAATGTTTTCAAATACATGTAAAAATCCGTCAACAAATACCAATGAAGTAAAGATATTAAATACTAGGTAAATCATGGCTTTTATTCTCCACATTGTAAGAGAAATCACCGCCTAGTTACCGGTTGTAGCAAGAATCTAACCTCGCTATCGGCACCGTACTGGTACCGAAACGATACCGTACAACACGATACGGTAACAGGCATCACTCAGCAACCGGCCAATAACGGGTTGCGTCTAATTTGTAAGAGGTAACAGGTAAATTGAGGGATGCCTCGCGCGTGGTCGTATTAGAAACGTGTCATTATTCCGCCGTCCGCCCCGCTCCCTACAGTTTGGCCGAGTTTGTTCAATGATTATATAAATTAATGTTCCGGTCGAACGGATGTTCGGTTTCTATTAGTCAAAGTAAAATGTGGTTATTGAAATAAAATGTTGAAGTATCAACAGTAGGAGGATGTAGAATTTATGCTGCCTTTGTCGCGGAATTAATACATTTGCTTAAGTACGTGTGTAGCGCCAATTAGGTATGCTTTAATACTAGACTATCAATAAATGAACTAAATCTTTATAGATTTATTTGTCGTAATCTTTTCAGGCAACAGAGAGCCATAGTGTTAATACAACTTATTCAAAACTATGTCTGTTAGTAGGTACAATAAAGGCCAGAATGTAAAAATTATCTACTTAAAAAGCCTACGACCATGTGGACATCAAGGAGGTTCGGCTCATTTTTGTTGAGACTCCGATTATCAAATAAAATCCTCTTCGTGTTATAAACAAAAAATAATAAGAAAAACGAGATGTGGCCATTTACGTACACACTCATTATTCTCAACCACACGTCATCGTATTTAATCCCAGCAACAGCAATAACTATGTGATTACCATCAACCATATACCGTTAGGTGAAAACCTAGTATCTATACCGGAAGTGACGTATAGTCCACGCCTAGTTGCGCACGCGCATATCCCTGCCTCGTGGGAGCAGCTTCCGTTTCCGACTGGCACGATGGTCACACATGTTGGTCAATATGATTTTTATGACTTAGATAAGATAAGTACTTTATATAAAAATATTATTGAACAATTATAAATGAAACCAAAAAATTAATAAGGTATTATAAGGGCCGATAACACTATTCAGATTTGTTAAAGTTTAAAAGTAATTTAATTATTGCTTAACTTCGTCGATAGCTTAGAATCGAAATCAGACGTCGCGCTACGAGATATAATCGATTAATGTAATGATTTAGTTATCAATTTTAATGATGGTTTTAAAAAAAATCATAAATATGTTATTGTAGATACGGCAGCGGAGGAAATGTTTGTCGTTACGGGCCGCTGGGCAGGGTGTCATAGTGCAATGAACTCGTAATTATTCCGGATATGTGACAGGTACGAAACAAATATCACGAGACAGGTGAAATTCTAATTAAGCTTTTACGTTTTTACTGACAAATTATTGATATAAACAAGTAATTATCATTGACGTAACTAAGAATCTGATCGTTAATTTTTTCTAAAATTAAGAATACGCAGAATGGTGCTATGTGGTGGCTATGCCACTTCTACAATGGACACCAATAACATCGAAATCACAAAGGTAAGTAAATCTCATAATAAGTATAGAACTGTTTTTATTTTATTTAAATGATTATGATAAGTAATATTACATTATTACAACTTGAAAATCATAATATATCAAGGTAAATTGAAAATTAATTAGTCCCATAAATACACAACACATGTTTTGATTAAAACGATTTTTCTTGTAGATCCTTTTCAGAATTAAAAGAAGTAAGGTCTACTAGAAGAGGAAAAAGAAATGAGATGTACGTAATACTAGTAGGTAATAATAAAGTTTGAATTTTATTTATAGATACACAGATGCTATACCTACTAAGATTTTTGGATACAAAATTCTAATGTAGTTGACGTCTTTTTCTAAGGAATTCCTCTCGCCTCCAGGAGAATAACCGATGTAGCCACAAATGAATCTGTTGTGATGGTTATACCGAAAGCTCGCCATAAAAAGTCGTAAAACGTATTTTAACATCCATCTGATAATCAATCTAACACGTCATAACTTTGACATCCAGTCTGAGGACCTTACGTCGAGTTTAAACGAAAACATACCTTGCCCTGCAAACTTAAAGTTCATTTTCATAAATAATTGTTTCAACACAAAGAAAAAACTATCGGATAAGACCGCTGACCAAATGAGTCGATATAAACATGTTAATTCATTATAAAAATGTGGTTTTTCGAGAAAGATATAATATTTAGGTACAAATTGGTAACTGTATTGTCGGTTCTATTTCAGATTGTTTGTTAAAGCTATTAAAGTTAATGCAGTACTTCTATAATCAAACATTGAAGGAGACCGGAGGATGTAGAGTTGTAGAGCCATACAAAATTTATTATGTCAACAAATAGAAATCAATTAAGATAAATGTTCGTACAAAAGAAAAGAGAATTAATTATATTGGTGTAGTAAAGAGTAAAAACAATATTAATATCTATCTAACAAATAATAAAAGTAACGATCAAGTGGCACACTTACTAAGAATTGTGTGAGTGGAACGAATATGAGAGCTTGGTTAAACACTAACTAACTACATATATTGAGGACGTTGTTTTTTATTATAATAGACGTATAATACTCTAGGTACTCACGCTACAATTTTCACGCCGATATATATAGAATTTAAGGCCATTGTAGGTTATGAAAAATATTTAAAAGCAATATAAACTAAAACTATTTTTACTTCTTTCACGGCCGGAAACATTCGTGTTGCATTTGTAGTGACAGATATCCGTTGCTGTGGACAATCAGATTGGTTCTGCTCATCGTTGTGACGTTTTATAAAGTCATAAATAGAAGTACAACATATCCGTCTGCTAAATGCGCCGTATTCAAAAACTATTTACTTTAGCTTATGCTAGTTTCACAATGGAGACGAATTCAACGATACCTCATAATTCAATTAGTTGTTGGTGCTGTAGAGCGTACCAAAGAAATTGACAAATTGACAAACATACACCCTAAGATATAACCCTCCTTCTGGTTCAGTTAGATAAAAACGTAAAAAAACAACATACATTTTGTATAAAATATTTGACTGTTACACTAAAGCGTTAAGTTAAAAAATAAGTTATATTATGTCGATAGCCCGCATAGGTCATGAGTGTAAGTGGATATCGCTGTCTGCAGATAGATAGCAAGACTACAGTTACCTATCACTGACAGATCGCGCGCAAAAAGAACCGGTGAACCTGATATTTATCTGGCCTCTTTAGAGCTCAAGCTATTTTTAGTAGGTGTTCATTTTAATCTTTTTCCCAAAATATACTTTTAAATAAAATTTGGTTACTTATTATAATTTAGCCTTTAATAATAGTAAAGGATAAAAAATCTAATGTTTTCTTACTTATTAACATAATTAGCATATTCATTGGAATTTGTGTGACTGGTGTAATGAAATACGACTTCTTTGCTTACTATGTAGTATCTATGCAATAAGATGGCGATAAATCTTAATTTTCTTCAAAATGGGGTAATTTACTAACATTAATAACGTCTATATAAATATAAACTAAGATTAAAGTTACTATAATATTTAACGATTGATAATGTGTAAGCCGCTTAATTAATACTCAATATGAACATAATCTTTGCGTGAAACTAGCTATAAGTTTTATCTGTGAACTTAATTACGCTGTACTAAAAGGTTTTTGACTTATGATTTTGGTCCATTAAGGAGAGGTGTTAAAGCCGAATTAAGTCGAATCTCATCTAATCTTATTTTGGGTCTTCGCACATACTTAACATAGACAAATATAAAATAGACTTAAATGTAAAAATGCCTTAAACACCAAACATTACAGTTCATAAAATCGTAAAAATAATCCGCAACAAATAACTTGTAATGGAAGCGTCAAAATGCAAAAAGCGTTTGACCCGTGCTCTTGAATGTTAATCTGATTACGATCGACTGAACGACGCGACGTGGATTGCTCATAAAATATTTATAGACACAAAAACGTACAAAACGACTGAGATTACAAATGAGAGCGACGTCAGAAAATCGCGTCGTCATCGTGTTGTGTGGCGCGCGCTGGTCACCGCCTGCCGCCGTCACTGACCACAAAAAAATCGTGTTCAATCACTGTGAAATAATTATGTAAGAATTAAAACTTTCTGGCCTGTTACTGCATTCTATTTCATTTAGGTAATACCTTCCTTGGACGTTCATTTAAATTTTTGTTTTTTTTTTGTTTCCGCTCGTTTGCGGAACGTACTCGTAACATGCAGATTTCTCTGTTTCATTTTCCTCGTTAAACAATAGGTACTTCATAAATGCTGGTATCTTATCTACTACAGCACCTATTATAATCATAATCACAACCATTATGAAAGCTTAATTTTGGACCTCTTTTTACGCTTGAAATAGAGTATGATATTTGGCATAATTAAAGTTTACATGAATAAGAAATACAGAAAGCAAATTTTTATGTACATTTTGTGTTACTGTATGAGTACGAATGTTCCGGAAACAAAATCACAAACAAAAGCTAACTATCGATTTAAATAAGTTGGCTAATTACAGGTACATTATAAAGACTCAACGACCAACATAATTCTCCAGTCGGAAAAGAACCCAGAACCACATGGCAAGTAAAAGTTATAAAGTGAGCCACATGATCCTCAAAATAGAAAAGAAAAACTTATATTTACTTATCAAAGCTCCGTTTCGTTCCGCCTTGGGTGAGGAGGATTACTTTCTTTTTTGGTATTTGTTTAAATCCATCATAATATGCAATCATAGTAATAATAGTTAGTGGTATAAACGTCACTTGAGGCTTGACCACTGGTAGTACCTATAAGCATTTCTAACTTTAGGAATAAGCTCAGCTTAATAAGCTAAGCTAAGGTTTCGCTTTCATACTGATATACTTTTTGTACTAAAATACTTACTGCAAAATTTTGAAAACCTCGCAAGTAAACGTCTACTTTTAGAACCTTTGCTAGTCAACTTGATCCTATTTGCTAGTAAACTACTTATTTTTATTCAAAACTGCAGTAAAAAGTTTAAGCCCTAACGACAAAACTGTGTTGCCTAATGCATTCAAAACCTAGTAAAAAACTTCGCTAGTGATATCTACACATAAATAGCTCACTAATTACGAGCATCCACCTGTCATGCGAGTCTTAAATCCGAGTCCCGATGTCTGTTTGATTAATAACAAGAGCATGTTTTGATTTATGGAGGAGCACAGTTGATGTGGTCATGTGTCGGTCGCTGTTGGTCGGCACGTCTTATGTATCACCTGTATGCACCAAGCGTGGGTATACTTTGATTTCCTTTTAGTAAGGTGTACAGTAACTTAAACTTTAGAGGTTGTTGAAGAAAGTAATGTGAGTGGTGACATTGTTTTGGATCTACGGGATAGTCACACTTTTTTTTAGCGCTAGAAGGTACAAAATGATTATGTACTGATTATGGACGAATAGAGTCACTGCGATATTTTGAAGTTGGTGCGTATTTTTGTACCTAGAATTTTGATGGGAATTTGCGCTTGAAAGATTAAAGCACCTCGCCAATGTCACTGTTTCAGGGTTTGAATAGCTTGGCTGCGTCGGCGATTGCGTCATTTTTACATTATGATGTGACAGGCTTCTAGAAGATAATGTAAAGAGTAAGAAGGTTTTTACTATCTAAGAGTTGTTATCATTCTAGATCCCCACTTACCATCAAGTGGGATTGTTGTCAAGTACAGACTAATAAATAAAAAAAGAACTGATCTACGATCGAGCAACTTCTCAGAAACTGCGTGAACACTTGCACTGGTGCGCTTCAACGCAATAACACTCGCAGTAGCTATCAAGTCAGTTGTAAATCTTCGCGAACGCGGCAAACTCAAAGAGCGCAATCAATATTAAATCATAGCAGAGACATATCGATATTCCGTGCCCTATTTGATGTCAAAAAAGATTGAAAATATCGACACCGCAAGGCGAGAATGTGAAAAAGATCCCGACGCTAGATCTCGGCCGTTTTAACCCTTGACTCGGAACTCGTAAGCCGAGTCATTTATCAACAATCAAGGTGACCATACTATTCCATTAAAACGTCCATTAACATTACTTTTTATGCAGAGCTGTGGCGTGACCGTTCGCAATTCTTATCACCTTAGTAACGGATTTTCTAAAATAATTATTCACTCTGAATGTCCTTTACGCAGTTGTGAAAAGATTTTTTTAGCCAGGTTTCCAATCAAACTTATAGAAGTTATGGAACTATGGAGAGATAAAAACTGACAGTTGATGGAGTCAAGTACAAAATAATTTTAATTAAAATAAAGGCTTTTAAATTCAAAGCAACACACTAAACTTTAGTCCCCACACTATGGACACACTAGCTTTAATAAATATAAATCTCTTCATCTGTTACACATAACACCTCGACTGAGCGATGGCTGAGCGGGGCGGGGGCAGGTGCGCGCGCGCACTCGCATTTGTCACTGTAGCCGACGATTAGTCATCTCATTGAAACATTAACTCGGGAACTAATCACGCTGACTAATGGAGCCCCCCGTCGACACTTCCAAAGTTTCATACCTCTTCAATCGTGTGAAACGCCGACGCGTGGTTTGACGCCCTCACTCCGGCTGATGTAGCGATAACGAATATATACAAATACATATACAATAGTGTTCAAGAAGTATCCTACTCCTCTTATGATGCGAAACTTTTTAATGTTTATTAAATAATAGTCATAATGATAAATATTATTTTGTTTAAAGGATGGTGCTTCTTTTTATTACTTCTTTAGATGGCATTAAAAGTGCATTAGCCTTAATTTTTTAAATGTTTTTTAGCTTTTTGGGAAACAATCAACTAAACATAATTTAAACTGTCTTTATAAACCAATGAAGTCTTATTCTATAAACGGAAGATAATTTAAAATAATCTTCTACTTAACCTACTATGTCAAACGGAAGCATAATCGCATTGCATTATATCTTATACACTTGTAGGTAGACCAGAAAAATATAGCGTACATCTAGTAGGTACTTTAGGGTTATAGGACATTAAAGGACAAGTTTAATCACAGTAATGATAATGGCAAGGTTTATGCTCAAGCGCGTACGCAGCTCGTTGGTTCCACGGACGAGGCAGCAAAAAAGTACATCATAAACGGACCGTTTATGGCGGCAAATAAAGCTTCGCCATCTTCCCCGTAGTCCCGTAGTGAATTATTGCTTTATTGCTTCAGAAATATTTCACAAACAGAAAATATTTTATGATTCTCAAGTTAAGAGCATCATATATCATTTTAAGCCATAGATAATAAAATTCGTAAGTCACCAACGACGAGACAAAAGTGCAGATATGAGCGTTGGAGCTGACAAATCTAGATTTAATTCGATTTAATTTTATCTTTTTTTTTATTATAAAGGCTTGCAATGTCTCAAAATTCAACCAAAATCTAAACAGTATTATGTAGATAAAACATTTGCATAATTATTAAAAAATTGTTTGGTAAAGTCAAAATATTTTACAGCACTTTGTTATACACAATATCATTGGCGACAATTAACTTAAACCTTCAAACCGAGATATTTATGCAAAAATAATATTCCTGTAAATTCAAATGTATGTGGAAAATAGCTTAGATTTTTATGTAAGCTAGTAAAATATTCCATAAACGTTGGGTAATCACGAATAAAATTATCCCGGCATTTATAAAAAATGTTTTACAAATTTAAAAAAATTGCAGCGTATTCAATAGATCGCAAGGTATTTCGATGATTTACGTTAACACGACTATTCATTTATTATAATTACGCATAAAATATTTATTTCGGTGCAAACATCGGGAATTTCGCGTTTCGACGGTTGAAACATAAAATTGGAATAGTTAACGCTCAGCGAAATCGTTAAAACGAGTGAAGACTGTAATTGGAAGGCATTAAATGTAAGCTGAATTGTTATAGCTGACTGTTAAACTTAGTGGGCATTAGTGCTGTTTACACGTTACAATGTTTAGTATCGCGGAATATCGCGACGCGTTCGCTACGCCTCGCGAACTGTGTAATCATAGGTTCACATTTTGTGTTCCAGGAATCAGTATTGGCTGTTGGCAAAGCTACTCGTATTTTAAGTCTGACCTAAATACCTTGGAGTTTAACTTACGATAAAAATATTGAATTAGGTAACTATAGAGGTTGTATAAGGAGTCATAAGTCTTTCGTTTGTAACTTTTAGTTAAAGATTTCTTTGAATTAGGTACCTCTAATTAGTAGTAATAGTAATTACGCGTTAAGTATCATTAGACAACGCTTAGTCGAAATAAAAAATAGGGAGCTGAATTGAATCTTATCGCAACATAATTTATTGTCTTTCTCTCCAAATTACTTTATTTACTACACTTGTCAGCATCTCATTATGCGCAACCAGAAATATGGGTTCAAAACTGGACGAAAAAAAAAAAAAAAATTTGAAAAAGGAACATTGTCAAAACATGTGTCAAAAGTAAGTAGGTAGGTAGGTACTAATAGGGAAGTCGGGGATCGTCGCCAAGTTAATTTGGCTCGCCCCAAGAGCTTAGCTTGTAAACAAAAGGATGTCCCATATCGTTCCAAGAACATTACAGCGTTTCAACAACAAAGTTGTAATTGTTGGCTTTTTTCACAAACAATCCGTGCGTCATAAGTTCTGGGAAGGCTTTGAGAACGTTACGGAGGTGTTCTGTTAAAATTTGTAAGGCTGAATTTGCATTAGGCGGTTAAGAAGCTGATTTGATATTGTTAACTTTACTGTGACTATATTTTCATGAGGATTTCTAGCTATTGTAGAATGTGAAAAGGTTTATTGTATGTGCCCACCTATTAGTAGTAATAGTATTTTAACTTGAGGCTTTTATGAACCACGACGTTGGACTTACCAGAATTTTAAAAATTAAAGCGTATTGCTGGCCAATATGTGCAATTTTTAATTTGAAAAAAAAAAACATATCGATAAATATAATTTTATCTTTAAGAGTCAAATGACGCTTGCATGCTTGTGCTTATCGTCTTTACAATAAATTATTTACCGTGTACTTCGTATTCTATACAAAAACAGATCAATTGGGTTGTTCGCTGTCTGCACCCGGAGACAACATAACTGCTGTTGTATAACATCTTTGTTTTGATCGCTTAGTGTAGTCGGGACCTAAACGTCTTTTGCAAAATTAGTGCATCCATTATATGGACACGGTTGCGGCATACAAACTCATTAGCATGTTTTTGGATCCTTGCAGTCGTTGAAATATGACAATTATTATGGTTATCATCATTTGTTACGTCGCGATACTTGATTCGAAAGATGACTTGCTTATTACTGTTATTTTTAGGTGTTTTTTGTTTTGAATGATTTTGTCGATTTTGTTGATTTTTTTATTCGACTAACACAACTCGATAGGTTTTTGCCTCTATAGTACCTAACACATGATACGCCCTCAATAGAAGAATTCGTAGCGCTGTCTTACACTACTTATAGGTACATAAATTATTTAATCAACCTGTTTGTCGTGTGTAGCTATCATAATAAAACAAAATGTGGAATTATAGAAGTAAATCTGTAATGACAATGCATAAATTCGTGTAAACAATTATAATATAACATAGGTATAACAGGGCGTTATAAATAATCGTATAAACCCCTATTGTGTGCACATAAAACTGGCAAGTCGTCTAATTTACTTGGGCACATTTCCCATCATCCGGCGAGCGTCGCCCCGGGGCAACCAGTCGTACGTTCGTTGAAAATGGAAGAAAAAACTGAATTTTCAAATAGGAAATTACGTCGTCGAATTGGTGGAGCGTTCGTAATGTATTAACTCCAGTTGGTAGGGTTGTCAGTGTAATTTTTCAGCGTTGGCAGTGCAATCGGAAGTGCACCGGCGGCACCGGCCTTTTTGTTTCTACAGCGGTCGAGTCGGTGATGGTTTTCGGAAGCGAGGTCGCCACTCATCGCCATTCCACTATCGGCCAATATTTCACTTCGAATTTATTGACTTCTCAGTAATTTTGTCGGAGCGATGGTAAATGTCGACGGAGGTATTCGATTTTGCGGAATGTTCTTTTTGAAATGTGACGTTAAACTTGTTCGGCATCGAGACGTTGTGATGTTTTTGTATGTAAATCTACTCTAAATATGATATGATTTGCCATGTTTCATAGTGGATATAAAGGGTAATGGTGTATATATAGGTATATACTAAGGAGGTTCCTTCAATATTTTGGTTTTGAAAAAATATTTGTCTTGGTTAGTCAAGAAGGAGGTAACAATATTATTGTAACTGTGCAGTAAACTACTGTTAATTCTGGTAAAACATTTGATAATTCCAAGATATGGCATCGAGTTAACCAAAATCATTTACAAAGTATAATCCAATAAATAGGCCAAGTTTAGTAAATAACTGGAAAATCGTATTGAACCATGTTTCCGTGAGAACGAATCATACCACTGTCACAATGAAACGGAATATCATTACACTATTACACGTGTACGTACGTCCGTCCAAAATACAGTACATTATCCCGTGAGAATGTATTGTTTCACTCAACCTGCCATAACATGTAATCTGGAAAATTAAAAGCCAGTTGCTAAGACTTGAGTGGGTAATGCAATAGCTTACGATTTCGTAGCGTAGGGAATCTACTATGCAAGGGGTCCCAGATTTGATTCCTGGTCGAGCCAAATTTCTTACAGTGTAATAAGTAGTATAATAACCGTTTCGAAGACCCGTCAAAATTACTTTTTCAAATTCAAATTCAAATTTCTTTATTTGTGAATAATAGGTGTGAAGATTGTCAAGATAGTTAAGTAGGTTCCTCTATATTCGGCCCTTTCAGGCATACAAATATTAAGCTTACATTTATACACATTTATCATTTAAATCATTTAAATAAATTACATTATATAAAAATATTTCATAGTTAAAATTATTATATTCTATTGCTAAATTAATTTCATTACAAATTAAAATAAATTCTAGTGGTAATAAATTAATTTCATACAACTTAATTAATCTTTATATATTATCAGTATCAACTAAGAAATCGTGGACTGAATAATAGCTTGTTTAAGAAAGTTATAAAACGGTGCGCATTTTTGTCTAAATGTTTAGTCAAACTATGTGTAGTAAGTACATAGGTTATTGCAATTTCTCTTCGACGATAATAAAAACAAGGATCAATTTTGACAAATAAGCACACTGACAGCTGTAATTCCATCTAGCAGCACGAAAAACGATGACCAATCTATTGGACATGATTTCTGGAATCTTTATCTGACTTTACTATGAAATGAAGGTTGGTCATTGCATAAACCACTCAACAGACTACGTTAAATGTAGCGTCTTTAGTTAATAATGATCGCTTTGCGGGTGGTAATTTTATAGTACTTAATGTTATAATGTTTAAGGATACTTGCAAATATTGAGTAGGTACAATAAAAAACTTCTCAATAAAATAAACAATCCATTTAATATTTTCTTTTATTTCGTAAACGGCTACGCGTAAACGATGAGCGACGCAAGTTATACTGCCCACTCTAATAAGCGTAACATTGCCCATAACTCAATTAAAACAAGAGTCCATTTAAAATTACCATCTTAATAACACGCTATAGGGACCGCTACCTGGCTTGTGTAAATAAAATGTACCTGGAAGAGCCTTTATTGTTTTCCCTGATTTTATTGGTTTATTTTTTGACATTTGCCATTGGACAATCAGGATCAATAAACATGTCTGTAGACTTTTATGGTAAAAGCTAACAACAAACCGTTAATCATTTCTCAAGATAGTAAATATTTGGTAGTATTAAGCATAGAATTTTAATCCGATAAAGTGATTTTTATTATTTATTTATTATTATTATTTCAGTCCGGCAGAGTTGTGGGAAGGGAATGAAGTGGGAAACATGGTGTTACGGCTCCTCCATACGTTTTGTATTGAATAACATAAGCGTCGAAAGTTATTTTGGCACCCAATTCCTCCGACTTAATCTAACAATCGTCATGTAACAATCACTATAGGAACCCACTACCGTGGTCTACAGCGTCTTTAAGTGAATCTCCCCTACCTACCTATCTCAAACTGACATTAAGTAGACGTTAAAATTGAGGAAACCAACAGAAACAAGCAGGACACATCCAGCCTTCGACGCGAAGCACACTTCGGATATACCTAATGAACTCTACTCGTAGACCAAGCTGCAAGTTACTAATGAAATATCGTAAATAATGTGTTTGGGGCGTCGTGGAGTCAACGATTAGCCATGCAATCTATCATGACGTCGAGTTTCATCGGCTTCACACCTATAACAGGCTATATGAATGTTTTACTACTAGGTATACAAATAGTAACCAGTGATCGCTTTTTTCGGGCAAAACAAAAAAGCGATTTTTATTGGTTGTTTGTAAACACGATATTTTGTAATGTTAAACTTTTGTTACTCATCAGTGATTATTGTTTCGGTAAAATAGAAAATTGTAGCATTAATTTTGATCTATTCTGTGACCACTTGACAGCTTGTTTGCCAGCTACTGGGTTTAAAAGCTATAAATGCAATTATATAATAAAATAAAAAAACTGACTCCATTCAAGGATATTTTTCGCTCGAATAGCTCGTTCGACTATTGGTCAACTTCCATTGTAAATACTTCCCTCATTTCCTGCTTACACAACAATCTTAATCATTCAGTAGGTATGAATACTATAAGCAAAATAAGAAAAAGTCTTGAATAATGTGTTTGAGACGTTGACGAGTCCGCGATTAGCTGCGTAATCCATCACACTGTCACGGTGTCCCGTCACTTGTATTGTGCTGGTAACGGGACAAACCTTGCGTATTTAGGTGATTTGTGTACTAAGAAAAATAATTATGGTTATAAACACGAGACGGGGATTTTCTTTTTTTTAGAATTAGTCAGTGTTTGAGTCAGTTATAACTGATGGTAAGCGGTAGTAAAAGTTAGGATGGTATCTAAGTGCACTTAAACTTAAAGTAAAATTAGTTAACTTAGTTAACGTTAACTTTAAAGTTAAACTTAGTTAACGTTAACTTTAAAGTTAAACTTAGTTAACTTGAAGACTCACGTGACGCAGGAAATTGGTTCGAATTCTTTACAATAGGTACTTTTTCTATTGCGTACCTACTAATGCCATAACATAATCTTAGTACAAATAATCATTAGTTATAGTTAAAAAATCTTATATTTTATCTAATATGCAGATTATACACTCATTGTTAGGCTTACGTTCTCTGTGCTTTTATAAGGCGTATTGACTGATATTTAATATCAAAATAACGATATGGCTATTTATTTTTAACATCCATTATAACACAGAAGGGTTATAAATATAATACAATTATAATCTGAATGAAACTTTCGTCTTTATCAGTGTAGGTGTTAATAATCTCGCGTTGAATAAATTTATAATGTAATAATGGTTTGTGTACACATTTAAGTGCTTGAACCGGGCCCATTAGAGACGCCATTTGCTAGGGTCATTAACTTAAGACGAAGGTTAAACTTGCGAAACTTATACCTAAAGGTTATAGGTAGTATTATATAAAACACGTGTTTTCAATTAATTATATAATAAAAGTATGCCGTTGTTTGGTAAATTTGGTACGATATATTTATCATAATGTATTAAACTGGGTGATATGAACTAAAAACAAACTTAGATCGAGAACAAAAATTTAATTCCTCATTCAAACTTTCGCATTGTTGGGAATCGAACTCAGTACCCATTAAACAGCACCGACGTGGTAACCATTGCGCCATACGGGTCGTCTGGCCTGAACTAGAATTCCAAGAAGGTATAATCCATGAATTCAGTGTGAAGGCTTTATACCACGACATGTGATAATTTTCCGGCGATACCGACTCGAATTACACAAAACTAAGTAGGTCGGGCTCTAAATTGATAATAATAGGTAAACTCTAACGTACCTGCAAAATTTTTTTAAATATAGGTAATGTGCTTTCAAGAAAATCAACTCGTAAAACTTAGTAATATACCTTTCTGTTATAAAAAGCGAGATCGCATACCTACACAATTTGTGCACCTTTCAGTAATTATTTTAGCTTACATTGATTTTAACTAAAATAATAATAATATGGTAGAAGAAATTTAACTCCAAGCTAGAATTACGTCAGTTATTTTTTACCGGAGAAATTGAGCACATGTTGCTTATAATTCATCAGCAACACGCATCGTCATTGTTCTACGTATATTAGAGTCTAAATTTCACGAACGTCAATTAATATTAATAGACACCTGAGCAAAATTTATTAAGAAAAAACAGCGCTTGACGTCGGTCTGTTCGTTTTAATTTTTTATCGAAGTTCTGCAGCAATCGATAGGGGAAAAAATACGAAACATGTTTTTAATTTTGTAACTGTACTTTGTACACTGACATTAATATTATTGACCAATTAATGGCGTATTACGTACAAACATGTAATTTGAGTACATTTATTGATTTACGTTCATTTTTTTATAATTATTTTTATGTTATTACAACAAAAACGTGCTTGATTTTATTTTTTGTTAATATTTTGTTAATATAATTAATTTAGATACTTACTCGTACTTTTGTGTAAGTGCTTCAATAACACTAGTTATTATCGGGAAGAAAATTGTAAGATATATTTTTTTTAAAGTTACGTAATACCAGATTAAATTACTCTATTAGATGTATTAAAGTGTGATAAAGATACGAAATCAAAATAATACCGAACCATCTACACTGCACCTAATAAAAAATAATTTAAAATAACGCCTGTGACCTTAGCAGCCGCGAGACGGTCGAATCCTCGAAATAAATTAAAAAATGCTCACTCATCATCAATCAAACGGACTCGATTCCATCAATATAATTTACTTTTTGTAGTTTTTACCCGAAAGCGCCCTCCGTGACTTGCGATAGCTCTGCGCCAGGTACGGCCGCTAACAGAGTATGTAGGTACCTCCTGTCCTATACCAGTAATTGGATCGACCCTGATTTATTGCCAGAAATCAGTTTGCCAAATCATTACCCTATGTAATATCAGCAATGCAGTATCTAGTATAGGCCTTGAAAATCATATTTTGTGTTAGTAGTCACTTAGTTATTATGTGTTTATTTATGATTCATGGTATAATGGGGTCATACAATGGGATTAACCTTTTATAAAAACATTCTTCGATAATTGGGTCACGTAAATTTAACTATGTACCAAACTGACTTAAATTTTATTAGAAGAAAGTTGAATCTATAAAACACATAGACAGACAGATAAATCAATCATGTAATCTGTAAAACCGTTGATTTCATTGTCATTATAATTGTCATGAAATATCAATTGATGAAATAAAAAGTCAAAATAATTTACTATTAGGAAGCAATAAATGTGCCGCGCAACTTGTGACCATACAAGAGCTCTGCCATATACTTAGGTACTAAATCACTACGGCACTAAAAGTATAAGAATTTGACCACGAATCCTTTACACCAGACGTAGGAGAGTCTACGCTTGGTTTTCGAAACCGGACGCTATGTATGATTAGTTTTCGAAACCGGACGATACACAAGGGTTAGTCAATCCAAAAACGCTACAAGCTTGCGCCTTAAAATAATTGATAATTTTGTCACGCCTCCAATAGCTAACGGGATCACGGAGCCAACGTCCAAAGTCCTACGTTGTCAATCTCGACGGTGACATGTCGAAACGGTTTCGGCCGTGGTCCGTGGTGCTAGTAATCGGTTTTCTCCAATAAACGGCGATTAGACGCGCCGGCGTCAGCATGGTCAGGAACGGCCGGGTATAGTCACACGCATTGAGCTTTCATTTGGGTAATGGCTGATAGGTAAAGGAAGCATTTTGGTGCTAGTATACTCGACTAAATACTTGTGTGTCAAAGAGGCTTTTGAGTTGGACAAGGATGAAATCAGAGTCCATTCAATAAAATAGTTACAGGAGTTTTAAAATTACGATACTTAATAATAGTTTTGTCTTAATAGTCCTATTTAAAAAATACTAAAACTAGGCTAATCTTTTGTCTTTAGTTTAGTTTGTAGTTGGTTACCTATAGTTGATGAACCATAAGGAAGAAAAGAAAATTTGCTGGAAAATACAAGTAAATGTAACATAAGTTATGCTAATACGTCTACAACAAGTAATTCAAGTTGCTTAAACTGAAATAAAAAATAACAGTTGTTATAGAATTGTACTGACTCACTGATATTAAATTCAAAATCATTTTCTTTTACAATAATACTAGTAGCGTACTAGAATAAATTATTTTAGTTCTGTATAAGTATGTGTCGACGATTGTACGTGCCATGGTCGTGACCAGACAGCGATTTCAATTATTATCTAGAAGTCGTTTCTCGGGCAAGCGGGTAGTAATTTTAATCATACTGTTCTTCCACTTTATGTAGATACCTCTATCACAGAAATTTGAATAAAATAAAAACCATTTCACAACAATGTACAGCCTCTAATACTCGTAGTTTCTAACTGGGTTCAACTGTGGCTCGCGTGCAAGGTTGCAACTTACTTAATGATTTGGCAGTAAAATTAATACTAAAATAACATCCGAACAAATCTTCCGGACATTTTAACTTTACCTCCAAAGTACAGAACACTACATTTCGATACTACTACAAAAACTACTACTCTACTGTTGCACTACATTACATTTAATTATTAGTCAATTACTAATCATCTCTGCTTAAGCGGTCAATTGAAAGAAACCATCGCGCTATTATAATTTCTTTATACCAAATTATACCGTAACAAAATATAAGCTAAAGCTAATTTGTCTAGAGAATTAAACTGTCACCACGGCTAACCTTGTTTACATTTCACAAATTAAAGTTAAAACCATGTTTCGACTTTACACCTTATCGTCGAGTAAAAAACATAACATTCCATCTGTCTTCTCTAAGCCTTCCAAAACGATAAATAAACACTAGTCAAGCTCTCGTGTGGAGTTTGTTCTGGGTACGTTATTACTAAATCGTTCGATAAAATATTGTTCATTCGCTAGTAATGTAATATCCATTTTTAACTGTAAGTAAATATCTGTTTATAAACTTATATTAACTAATTAAAAATTCTTTGATGTGCACGATAATATTGCTTCAAAACCGCAGCTTTTAAAATCCAATTACAATTTTTTTTACAATTCAATAATCAAATCTGTATTTCGTAACATCACTTAAATAGTCATCGGTATATTTTTATTAAATTTCAAAACTAGCGATTTGTATTTTTATCTTATGCAAAAATAACAATGAAATGATATCGTAAAACAATATCGAGTGAGTGAAGATACGCGCCGTCTTGCGCTGGCCACGGCTAGAAAAGCGAAGTCGGCCCGAGGTGACGGCGGACTCAAAGCTTCGACAGGCGTCCAGCGCGGTTCATAATTAAGAACGGTGACTGTTGAAAAATGGCTGCCGCCCCCGGCCGGCCGTGAATAATCGCCGTAATTACGATTCGGAATAATTTCCAGCCAGTCATAGCGATGCTATCGGTAGGTGTTGACGAGCGCCCGACGCTTGTTACGCGCACGCAGCGATCCACTTTCGTGAAAATCGCATTTTCTTTCGCCCTGTCCGCCTTATCGAGCTACACGCTAGATTATTAAATTTTTACGTAATTAACAAGGCATATTTTATTGACGGCCTGCTGCGTTAAGCCTTCAGTTGTCGCATTGATTGGTCTGATTTCCAAATTGGAATTTTAAATCTTACATACACCTTTTATTTAAAAAGTTTTAATATGAAGAATTTATGATAATAAATTAGATATTTATTACTTGAATCGATTGAGCAAAACTCGCGTCCTAACACGCATATAAAGCTCTCTAAATTTTTTGAGTCTGCCAATCCGCGCCTAAAACCTGCCAATGGCTAAGGGTCAGTTTTATGAACAATCCTCCCTCACAAATAGGTACTAGATAAAGATTACTATCTGGACTACTCATATTTACTAACAGGACTAACTTTCACTAATAGTCCTAACTTCCAGTCCCCTTAGTAAAGAATTGACAAGCATAGTTACATATTTTCAATAACTGCGATTCGGAAAAATACTACTGTCACTAATAAGACCTACGAACCAATTAACAGTTCATCCAACCGTCCTTTTCGATGTTCATCACAGTTGTCTACGGGCGTAAAGGGATGATAGTACTGTGATCGCGTTTACTATTCTCATGACATCAGAAATCTTTCTTTATCTTTTACCAGATATTTCCTGCTTTTTTTTAAATAAAAATTCAACGAAGTCTATTTCATAATTCAAAAGAGCTCAATGTAAACAGATTAAACTCATGTTATCTACTACCTATTTATAAACGCTTCATTATCTATTAATTTGCACTGATTGCCAATCATAAGGAGGATTACCGATAACAAATTGAAATAATTCGCGATACTGCTCCGATTTCACTGATGACTGTATCGGTAAAAGTTCCGTTGTGTGACTGCTATAATCCGAACTTAATAAATTAACCTTACAGCACACGTATTGGTACAAAAAATGTAATTAAATACTAAATTAAGCGACGGAGCGACGAGGTCAAATAGTGCGAGCGAGAGTAAAAAATATTAAACCAGCGAGTGATATCAAGAGTTAGTTGATTTGTTTTTCATCGGATCTGATATCCGTGGTACAGAAAAGTAGTTTTAATCCTTTCTCTCGGTTAATTAAAATAATCCCTCCGTTCGCTCGAAGGCGTGCCTCTTGCGCCACTCTACGTGGGCAGATTTAATTAGCTGTAAATAGTTTTTTTGCGCTTGCATCACCAGTATTGCCTACTCTATGGCGCCAGTTCGTAACAGATATTTTTTCTATTGTTTTCAATATGCGTTCTAGTTCGGAGATTGTGTTGGTGTGTCGTTTCTATGAAGACGCTTGGAGTTTTTTATTTAATTGTATTTTAAAGTAACTTCGAATTATAGCTCTCTCTATATTCCGTTTTTTTAACTTATTTTATTTTTAAAACAAAATTAATGTTTAAAGCACATTTTGTGAATATTGTAGCATAAGTGATATTGAAGTTATGACATTACTTAAACATTACTGGAAAAGTGTGAATAACGTGAAAATGTGTGATTTCCCTTACAAGCTTTATGTAAAACTGTGTGCTAAATAGGACAAGTTAAAAAATTAACTATGTAGCCCATTATGCGCCTTTGAGCTTGTGTATTGGGCCAATTAGTGAAGCACCACGCAATTAGCAATTTAGTTTTGATGGATATGAGATCATGGAAAACTCAGATTAATATACCTGTTAGAAACACCTTCCATAATGCCTATTTATGTCTAAATTCTTAGTTTAATAAATATATTATTATCACATACCTACATAATTTATTACACTTCAGAGAGTAAAATCAAGGTCTAATTTTATTTACTAAGTATTGTTAGCTAAATCATGAACAAATTATCCTAACAATATGGACATATCAAATATTTAACTAGTTACATATCAAGCCAGTACCAATGAAAAGTTTAATTTAAAAACATTAATTGGACAGCGCAAAGTGAAATAAAATCCAATCAACAAGGGAGGAACCAAATCAACCGTATCGCCTTTAAATTAATTTGCAGTTTGCACATTAATTAAGTAATATCTAATTAAAATGCAACGAGAATCATGAAATATAAATTATGGTGTCGGTTTGGTTAAATTTTCTGTATGAAAATATTGACAAAATATTACAGATATTTTTCCACTACGAGTATTACAGTTGGGGAGCATTCTTTTCCTTGTGAAAGGTAGAGTCCATGAGTACTTTTGGTTTTCTTGAATTTTATGTACTTTTTATCCTTGATTTCTTTGAATAATTGAGATTCATTTATTAGCACTTACTTCGGATATACATACGTAACAAGTCAACCTCCTTGGACTTTGAAATTCGTTAAGCTGTTTTGGCTGTAGAGCGTTCTAAGGAATCGGACATACAGACATACATTCTTACAAAAACATTACCTTCCACAGTCGGGTAAACACTAAAAATAGAGATAAGTTTTCCCCTAATACTTTCACAAATTACACACGTAGATCAATTGAAAATCGTGTAATATTCATCCGATTGACAAAGACGTAGGTATACATTTTTTAACCATTACGTTACCATAGACAAACACTATGTATCTGGAGCGCAGCTGTATCAACTAACGTCACTTAGAGGACGTTGTCAAGTTACTGTTTTTCTTGAAATTGTCACATGACCCATGTCCATGTTATGAGATTTAGAAATCTTCTCAATAATTTGAAGATAAGAGGCAATAAAATTAGTGGTTCTAAAGAAGAACCTAATACCTATTTTAATAACACTTTCTACATATTAAGTACATTAATTGTAGTGATCGGTCTGATAATAAATTTTTATTTTCAATGTCGTTATAATCATCTCCTTTTACGTAACAATGGGTACGTAAAATTTATGTTTGAATAATTTTCCGGTCGCAAAGTAGAATGTTTATATGAGCTTAATTTAAGAAGCGTCTTTTGCTAATACGTTTTCTATTCGCCTGGCAATTTTATATCCATTAGCGGTACCCAAATATCAAAACTTAAAATCGCAACGGTCTCCAATTCCCACGATAATCGTTATCGGGCCCGGAATGTCCACTTAGCTCTCATCGATAGATAATGACCTTCCGTTATTTGAATAGCGTGCCAGTATGACCCTTCCTATTCATACTAGTTTGCGAATCTATTCCTCTATAAATCCTTTAAGTCGATACTTTGTGCACGAACACGACATTACCGTTCGTTACAATGACGATTAACTAGTCGTTCATTTTGACGACTGGTTTTGATTCGCACTGTTTTGAACACGTAATTCTGGTACCTACATGTCTCATTGATCTATGATTCGAAGGGTGGATAGTTTTAACAAAGCATTTCTTTGCTTATCCTTTCTTTTCTGTCTTTTTAAACGTCCATTGCATCGGCATTACTGTTAAACGTAACCCAAATAAGACTCGAATGTGTTTGTATTCGTGTAAAGTACCTTTTTGACTTGCCGCGTAATCTACTCTCAAATTGTATAGACAAAAGTCTTGTTCTAATTTCAAACAAAGCCGTCCCCGCTCGATAAACTGACCTACACTTACCTACCTAGATGTTACCTCTCAAAAATCGTATAGTTCGAGAGCGAAAGTGTACGAGTAATTTGCATATAACAATGCAACACCTGTTAGGCTCGTGGCATGTGGGCGCTATGTCCTCTCACAATGGCGTTCCTCATTCAAAATAACAGTTGCAACGTAGTGTAAATGAACCTTTTATCATCATAAGCTGTCAAGGTCACTCTTTTACGTGCCATCATTAGGTCGTAGATACGTTTTGAAGTTATGTAGATATGACCTTGAAGATTACGAGCGGTAGGTGATTACAGTGCAAAATTTGCGATTAAGGCGAAAGGTTAATTGGTAAGTACAAAGTAGGGACTTATAAGGTAAGCCCGGGTTGTTTATTACTGAAAGATTATATGTTTTTAACAGTTATGATCTAATGATTTTAACCTAGAACTTTGATTACGCGGTATTGTCATCAGAATTTATTGAAAATTACTTTGCTTAATATTTTAATGGTATTGCTTTTTAAAGTGTATTTTAGTAGCTCCTAAAAGTAGTAACAGTAGTCATAATTTGCATCATCTATGCCATTCGTGACATTTTATTATGCTCCCCACTATTTTAAGCAGTTGGATTTTTTTTCTTTCTAAAAATAACAACTGGTTATTTCATATTCACGTCTCAACTGTTAAGTCGATCAGAGAGAAATTATGCGTTCATTATGTAAAGAGCACACATAAGATGTTCCATGAAGGAAAATGCTACCTTTTTACCTAAGCCTTATGCGAGCTAAGCAACTAGTAACTAAGCAGGAGAAATCTAGTAGGTATATAATTTTAAATGGATTTCAGTAACTTTGTATTAAAGTGGGAAAAATCCAGACTGTTAAATGCAGGCTTTTACGGTGTAAAAAGGTGTATTTGTTACATGGCGGCGTAGGCATGGACTATTGAATGCGAAGATGGAGTTTCGGAGACAATGGGAAAAGTTGGGCTGTAAGTGGGTTTGTCGCGTTCCACTTTCAGTGTTTTAGATTTATCCACAAGTTCTTGCTTAAAGGGATTTTTTAATGATTCATTGACACTAAAAGCTAGCGTTGATTTTAACTACGCTTACTCATATTATTTCCAACATTTATAGCTGTTACTTATTATTGTACTTGTTTGGTACTATTGTCACGTGGGCAAAGTCTTTAATCATAACCTAGGAAATCTAGAGCACCTAGGATTAAATGCTCTTAATCTACGATGTTAGTCGCAGAAGAAGTAATTGCAAATGTCGAAAAATTTCAGACTGATTAACACTTTTTTCTAAATCAAGAATTGTTTAAATGTCATTCAAAGCTCGAAATCTTTTGTTTATAAATTCTTTGGATTTATTTACTGAATTTTACTAACCGTAACTACAATTCAACTCTAGCTACTGGCTACTTACATAATTATAGGGCGCAAAAATGAAACATTCCGGCCTACGACGTTCCAAAGATTGAAAGAAAACATGGCACATTACGAAATTAGGGCGAGTTTTATCGTCGTAATCTACAACCTGAACAAACGATTAGCAAGTTAAACAAGCCGCTGCGACCCATTAGACAGCGCCCCGTATCTCTTACATCTCCTCCGTATAAATTAAATGTGCGTCCACGTGTTCCGATACCGATCTACACAGAAACTCGACATTCCCAACGAATTTACGATCGAAAACATTTCTAAATAAAAGAATTTGCATGCCGTCTCTACAATGAAGACTGGTTGACGGTTGACAAGTGATCAATTGTGCGATTTTCGCAAGTGAATAGCCCTTAATGCAAGGAACCGGTTTTACACCGGGTTATTAAATTACAATAATTCTGCGAGAAAGCGGACGTGTCTTGGTCGAGGGTTGAATTGTACTGACCGTTGGCCCCGTGTTCACTGTTCGGAGTGACTTATGGTATACGGTTCTATTAACAGAATTGTCTGATCAACGACTTACATGCAATTGCGTGGCGTAAATTGATTGTACGACACTGCACTAATGCCTGTAATGTCAATTACGTATAAAAAGATTGTCACATAAATTATGGGAATGTTTCGCTAAACATTTTGGCAATTGAAAAGGCAAGTTTTTTGCGTGATATTAAGATTCGACTTTTACATTCATTTATGTGATATATAAAGACCTGAAATAAAAAGAATAACATATTAATTTTACTCATTACAATACGTCACTTTCTCTATGATGCGATTGTTACACATGAAATTGCATTTAATTGAACAATTTATATAATTCCATTTACTTTTTATGCGAAATCAAAATTGCGAGCAAGATCGCATTTAATGCATTTACAATGACATATTTTATTTATACAACCTCTTCAAATTGATAAAATTCATTTTTTCTGCAGAATCACTTCGTGCTACAATTGTACATTTGAAATCGAAAAAGCTCCCCGCGTATAGAGCCATATTACATTAGAAACTATTAATAGAAACTCCTTTACAAAGTTATAATTTTTTACGAAAGTGCAGACAAAACCAGACCACGATTAGGTTATACGTCAAAAGCTAGTTACTATGACATTTTCAAATTGATATTAAGCGGTTTTTCTAGAGCTATTGAGTCCGTTCTTCAATTGTGTAACCGAAGCATCCCGTATACAAACTTTGTTTGAAAAAAGGTTAAAAATAAGTCAAGAGTCGTAATATTCGTTAAATAAAAATGTAGGTAATGTTAGAACGTTCAATCGAGTGTGAAATCACATCTACGGACGTAAATTAACTATCGAATCACGTAACTGCATTCCCACTTGCCGACGTAGCAATACCAAATTATCGGCATGACCGCTGATCAAAAAATTAATTTCAGAAGACACGGTTACTTTCGATAAGCTTGTTTAATAAGTTACTTAAAATTGCGATCGTAATAAACACTTGATACTAATTGTGTTTGTGAAACTTACTTGCATATCGTAACATTTGTAACTTTGATGTAACCTACGGAGGTAACGCTACGTAATGTTGACAAAATTTAGGCATTTACTTTGCTTCCTATTACGGGCATTACGTACGCACTTCATGATTAGGGGTGAAAATTATTTAAAATGACCAATTCGACATTTAAATTTGTCCAAGCGTTATATTTAATTAACTATTCATTGAACTAAAGCAATAAATCATTATTATATTATATTGATATATCATCTAACTAAATATATATACTTTATGTACCTTATTACCAGGATTTCGTAAATTATAGTCCTATTTTCACACCTAACCCGAATTTTCTCCATACGAAATATTTTGTCCTCTTTGCGACAAGCGTTACAAAAATGTCTGAATAAAAATAGTACAAACAGTTACTATAAATTTAATAACTCTCCAGTAAATATAATATGAATTGTCATCTAAATCGAGAAAAAATACTTTTTGTTCCTTAATTTTATAATACAATATTTGAGTCGAAATGTATGTCCAGAAATTTCTTCATTTTTGTTATTCCTTTTTCTCACGACCCAATAGGGTATTTTTTTTTAAATATCAAATGGCAACACTCATTCTTTAAAAAGCCAATCAGATGCCAGAAGCCATTACGTGTCGGCCATTTTGTCAAGGTTTG
>LGAG01000038.1:535730-584342 GCA_001278395.1 Lerema accius | reverse complement strand
TTTATTTAATTGATCAAAAATATCACTAAGGTGTAAACTAGGGTTGTTATAACAACTCCCAGTAATCCCAAAACAAATAGCAATGTAAGCAAGTTGCATAATATCTTATTTCTCCTTCAGATCTATCAAGCCTTTTAGATTGTAAAGCGCGCAAAGAAATGCACATATATAATTACATACCATACCATCTAGAAACATTACCCTCTTTCCGGCCCAGTTGGTTATTAGATATGAGTATATCTATTCATTGCTCCAATGACTTAAAGCAAATTAAAAAACGCTCTTATGTAATATGACTCCGTGCTTTCCTCATGAAATCAAAACATGATTTAAAAACACAAAATTTAAAATTAGAATAAGACATAGCTGTGATTACTGCCGTTAAGTAAAACATACCGTAACACGCTCATAAAGTAATTTGAGTAAAAATGTTGATCGACACGCTAAATATAGAGGGGTTGTAGAGTACCGTGCTGGGGTGCGAGGTCCGTTCCCACGGTGCGCAGGAAGCCCCAGGTTGCGGTTTGTGCTAAGCTAGCAATTACTTAGGCGTTCGGTGAATGATTTGATGTCGCTAATTAATTTATTGACGTCGAATCACTGATTTGTAAAGGATGGTAATAGTTTCCGATTTTATAGTTAAGTGTATTTAGTATCACATAACTAATACTGTTTTAGAATTAACTTTATTTTAAAGTACTATTGTGTTACGTAACTGTGTTACGTTATGTATACGTTTATGAAAACAAATGTTTAATAACTTTTGTCTTCTTTTTGTTTTTACTCTTTTTAAGCTTGTAAGTTCTTTCATTAGGTATTAGAAATCTCGCCAACATACATACTTATTTGCTCCGTTACATAAGTTTTTTTTAATAATTCTTCATTGAACAATAAGCAAGGATAAGTCTGAATTTTCTCTTAAACATGGTTATTAAAAGTAAAATAACCACTTCGGTAAAACGAAGTCAAAAAATTTAACTACAATTTTGATAGAGAAAATATAATTCTGCTTTAAAAAAATTTGCTGTTTTAATTTTTAGATCAACGATACGAATATAAGACAAGTTTTGTGTGTGTGCACCACAAAAATAAATTTAAACGGTTCCGGCTTCATAATAATAATTGCTACAAAACAGAAAGGACGTCCTGTGACGAATCTACCAAGGTGGTAACACAATAATATTATAGAACTTGGAACACTATATTTTATTGCAACTTCAACTTTATGTATTTGCAAGACGAATCACTGCAAAGTTAGTCAAAAGTTTTAACTTTTTGTCAACAACGAACATCCCTTAACGCGTGACGGGTCAAATTCGCGATTTTATTTATAACATGTCGTATTTTAGCAGCTGGGGATTGTCAAGACGAAAAAACGTAAGAAAATGATTCGGTGGACCCCTCATGTCTCCCTTCAAGGGGCGGAACACCCTTCGAACGGGTTTCGCCACCATAAATCCCACGTTCCTTGTGAAAAGATATTTTAAAATGCGTATAAAATATATTCAGGGCAGAAATAATTCGATGTGCGTCGGTATTTATATATACCTTATATTTTATTTGGCCCGAGTTCGGACCTGTGCACGTGTTCTTGATTTGAATTGTCGATCTGATTCGTATCGGCGAGTCATATAGAGAACTGTTTAATTATTCTAAGACATTTAATTCGGCAAATGGATTCGAACTAATTTATTTGAATTAATTGAAAAATCTTTGCAGTGGTTGATACAGTGGCCGAAGTTAGTCAAGGTTTTATTGCTCAACAAAAGGTTGTAGCTATTTATAACGAGTCATTAGTTGCTCCGAGTTTTTAGGGGTAAATGTAGAAACTTTATTTAACTTTTACGGCCGACTTAATGCTCAAAGACGTTCTTATGTCGGCTAGCATAACCTGTCTGTATTTGGATTAATCTGGCTAATTTTCGTTTAACAGTGCGATTTAAAATGTGAAAAATATGGGAAAAATCTGAGAAAAATACTTATATTAGTCATAAAATTTTCCTGTAGAAAAGGTGCGTAAATATGCGTAAGTGATAGAAGGTTCACCGAGTCATTTAGTATGGAAAATAACTAGAAAATACAACAATAAATACAATCAAATAAACTACTGTAACAGTGATTCCATTTTTCAATCTATCCATTCTATTAAACGTATTAAATTATAAGCAGCGGTTTATTAACATTCAATAGCATGAAGCCGTTACATAAACAGCATAATTACTATCGAGATCGAAATAACAAAGCACAGCTATTGAACAACAATAAGGGACACAAACAGACACGCCTACTCACCCGGTGACCCAAAGAACCAATAAAACACTCCAAACGACGTCTTAATTAACCAACAATGACTACAGAAAATCCTTTCAGTATCACATCTTATGATACACATAATAGACAAGCACAATACCGCTAAAGGTATGGTTAAACATTGTATTTATCTTGAACAGTTTACATCAATAGATACAATACTATAGTTTTTACAATGGCATATTTGAAAAGAGCTGTGTTATGTACAGTCGTGTACGTAAATGCTAAACAAATAGTGTCAATGACCTCGCGGTTCTTGTTAGTTCACTTGTTGCGTATTAATGTTATTTAATTAAGGACCATGTTTAATTGGAATGGGTTATCATTTTGTCACGTTTGATTTAAATGTGTGATAAATAAATAATTATACCGCTGTGCTACGACGTAGTTTATTTTAAGTGAAAAATAAATTAAGAAATAATGGATTATGATTTTTATTGGCAAAGCTACAGTTGTTAAAATTCGTCAAAACTTCAACAAAGATTTCATACATTAGGTTACAAGGTGTGAAATGTAAAAGACTAAAGCAAACTATTCTTCTCTAACTAGTTATATAAGCGTATATTTTTGAAATATATGAAAATGTACACAGAGTCCAAACTGGTTTAAAAGATTTATTTATCAATTAATGTTTTGAAATGTAAAATAGCATTATAATATAACACTTCTGTGGCAGTATGTACACAACACCAAAGTTCAACGACCGCTATTATGCTATTATAAAACGATGATACATTTGAATATTGTCAGGTGAAATAAAATTTTGCATCTCTATCGAAATCATTCTTTAATGTGTAAATTTTTATTCTGTGCCAGTATTCTATTGTTGGTCCGAAGATTTGAGGCGCGTGCCGCTAAAAAATTTACATAAAATTTGGGTAATAATTGTCGTTCATCAATCTATTTTATTATTACGTCAAATATTCGATTGAATAGAGACATTTCAAGTTTGAAGTTATTGTCAGACAGATAGGATTACGATGTAAGCATAATTTATAATGTCAAAAGGGAACAGGAAAGTTTACGCGTGTTGATAAATACACAAGTTGTACTCTACTTTGTATCTTTTGTCTCTATGTAAGTATGATGAAAGACGAACGTTCAAGCCACTAGAGTCACTAGACAATATACTTACAATTAAAGTCTATGGTGAAATTAGGCTCCTTTTCGTATGTTTTTTTATGCATTAGACAGGCAAGCGAGCAGACAGGTCATCTTATGGTAAGTACCTTCACCTACAGACATTACCAACACCAGGAGCGTTATTAACTCATTGCGAATAAGGAAGCGATGAACCCGCTACTTAAAAAACCTTTATTTAATTATACTCTAAATACAATTTAAAATCTACCTTTCGCGCCTTTGTTTGAATGACCCAGCCATGTGTAGAATGAGATCTAAGATTGGCGGTAAAAACAAAAGACATCAACGGGTGACGAGTGTGTATAGGTATAGTATACATATCAAAATAAATATAATCAAAATAATTTTGATTATGATCAGTGTGTAGATAATTAAATGATTACGACTATTTATCTGATATCTGATATGTACCTGAAAAAATTGTATAACGAGTGAAAAAAAAAAAAAAAACTGTGGATGGATTTCTGTTCGCCCTAAGCCAGATAGCCCGGACACAGACATACATTATATTCATGTATATTACTCATATCATGTATCATATTATATTACCAGTACCTTAAACTAGTAAAGATCGTATATCACCTAATTCTGTTACTAACTGGGGTCGAAATAAAAAATTAAGTTTTTTTTAAAGTCATTTTTGAACATCATTGCGATAATCTAATTCCTTTCTATTCAGTGGTTATTATAAATTTAAATAGAAATAATTAAGAGCTTCTCCTTAAATCCGTACAGACACGTATGCGTCAATATTAGAATAAATATTTAAAACGCGTGTATTGAACAATTAGCTAAATTTGACGTACGATACCCACCTCCAATTATACCCACTAATAAAAATGTTTTTGAAGAAGCCTCTTGCAGTTCATATTTTTCATACTGTGTATTTAAAAAAAGTAAATTCGTATATAATTACTTCTATACCAATACTTATGGAGTACGATAATATCAATAACATAAATCAGGTCCGGATGCAGTTATTCTCTATGCCTAGATTCCGTGTGGTGTTATTTTTTAGTAATTAATGACCGAGTGAAATTACGCGGTGGGTGCACGATGTCCGGCAACTAGCCGTAATGTTACACCGATGCGCACCAGGTGAGGAGGTTGGGGATATTTGGACTACACAGGTGAAATATGTTTTTAAAATTGTGCATGAAAAAATATAAAGTATTTACTCACCTATACTTCGTCTACTGATAATAATATGTGTGTAGTATATTACTTCATTTTTTTTACAAAACAACGAGGTAACTGGCAATCGCAGTCTATTTTAAGTTTTGTAAATATAACGAATTTTCAAGACACAAAAATTTATGAATATATTAAATCAGACACAACAGTAATTGAACACATCAAAAGTTGTACTCTGCAAGGGGGGTAGGTATGTCTCGGTTTAACTCGTAATATTATTTTCCTATATGTTCCCTAGATGGCGCTAAGCGTCTTTTCACAGTAGATACTGTCATAGTCATCTCTGTATGTATTATAAATACATTTAATTCAGAAACTAAATCGACAGTATCTCCCAGCTTTCCTTCTAACGTTATTTTCCTATACACCCTTAGATGGCGCTCAGAGACCTTTTAACGTATTGAATAATACGAATCCTGTAAATCCAGTTTCATACATAATGAGTTAGTCGAGTTATGAGTGGGTGCTCTTTAAAAAAAACTTAATTAAGCAGAGCTGTCTCAGTCACCCCGTTCTCCCCGTCGCGCTCAACGGCGCGTGCAACCGCGCGGCGCAGGAAGGCGCGTCTCATCTCGCTCAGGATGCGGGTGCGCGCAGCTACCGGCTTTGCTATCAGTTACCGTGCAATCCTATCTAGTGCTAGACACGTGTTACTGACCTCGCTGACCACATTTGATTTGGTGACGGGATCCTCAACCTCAAACATGATCCATTAGATGCAGTTGGCTGGAAAATCTACGTAATGCTTGGTTTCATGTACATAGGTGATGATGACTTATTATCAAGTGGGTCGTCTTTTTCCTAACAGTTTTTTTTTGAGTAAAGTATAATAAATACCGCTCACAGTAAATACTCAAAGCTAATACACGAACTTAGACGAAGAACAGAAATTGAAACTCATCATTAAAAATTTTGCCGAATATTTAATCGAAATAATTTTTAATTTTGAATAGCAGTCAGGCAGTTTTGGTTATGTTAGGTATAGTGTACCTAGTCTGTAGAGAGATTCTAAGTAAGATTCTGGTAACTAATAAATGCATCAAATATATCACAATGCACAATCTCTATTATCAATCAAACAAGCGTAAACTAAAATCCATCAATCTAGAAGTTAAATTAGTCAACCGACGATTATGCAGCATAGTCACTGGACAGGAATGACAGAAATTTGTGAGCCTTACCGGAGGTCTAGTTAGCAGTTAGGACTAGAAACGAACATAGTCGATGTCAATTCTACTAATTAAGCTGCGTACTACGATGTCGTAACTCGAAGCGTAAGCCACAGGCGATTACAATCTGAGCCTTGTCTTACGTAGCTTGTTTCTCGAATGGCGCCAGTGTTAATTGATATATGAATTGGTTCGATTCGAATCTTAGTATTTATGTCAGCAGACCTAGTTCTGATATGATCGTTGGCTTTAGAAAGTGAAAACATAGCTTTGTTTCAAAACTTATTACTGATTGTAATATGTAAGGTGTAAACACAGTTTTCCTTCAGGTAAGCTTAGGTAAGTTGTTGACTCTTTTGATAGTAGGTACTAGGGTTGCCACATGGTCGGATATATCTGGATTAACCCAAAATTCCACACGAGTTTTACAATTTCTAAAAAATATAACATGCTAAATGTCTCGACAAACACTTACGAGTTCGAGAGTTACGAGTTTACTGCAATAAAAATAACGTTTCCAAAAAGTATCTTACTCTATTAGCCCTACGAAATTACTTTTTAAAAAATGCTTTAATTTAATATTTATAAAGTTAGTAATTGGTTAAAAGACCTCTATATTTTTTTTAAATCTATCAATTTCATAATCATATTATCAGAAAAACAAAAAAAAAAAATTAAAGTTTCCAATACTAGCTAGGTCTACTACCCTACTTACTAACGGTTCCTTCGCCTTTAATATCAGAAACTATACGAGCAGTTGGTAAAATCGCAAGTAAGTGCACGCACATCGACCTAAGTTAATTTGAACTTCATGATCGATGTAAGTTCCAGAGATATGATTGCATCCTTAGATCGGTAACGATGCTTTCTAATTCTAACGGAGAGATGAGGAAGGTGTACAGCGATTTGTACTCGTATCATTCATCAATGTCCACGTGTTTCATCAATACACTCAGATTAATACGGCCTCCAATTGTGATTGGCGGATATTTTACAAATAAATAATGTGGGTGTAGTGTACGTTTGAAAGTTCATAAGATTAACTTTTATTTCAATGGATTGAAATCGGAGCTTAAGTTTGTTAATTATTGTGTTATATAAAACAATATAAAATACAGTTTAGTTGGAGGTTGTTAACATTTATTGTCAATGTAGTGTTGAGTTAATACTTGTCAAGACTTCTACAATTATTTGCTTATATCGAATATATAAAAACACAGACTACGTGTGTTTGTCACTGAACTGCTTCTAAACGGCTGGACGAATTTTAATAAAAAATTAGAGGTAATTTATAGGGACCGAGTATGACTTCCAGCCATAGTTAGACTCGGCAAGTGGTGCTGATGACGAGATACTTCAAGTATATAAGTAAGTATAAGTCATTGAAACGCCGCCATAGCAACAGTTGTCACATATGACAAGCATTTACTAAAAGTAGATGGAAACTAAAGGTCCGGAGTACCTGATGTGGAAAACCAACCTAAGCATATGTGGCAATACTACATCTGTCTGATCTTTTGAGGTATAAGAACGTAATTTGGAATCTCAGGATTAAGTTCGAAGTTCAAATATATATTATGTCATAAAGCTGTAGTACAAAGGGTCACAACATTGTCCCATCGCTACGTCCAGAGAACGGAAGCGTCAAACTGACGGACACGCATCCGACATCGCGTCACGCGTCACGCGGCGCGAGCATGCGTTCAATTCCATACCACCGTTCAAAGCGTTGAATACAGATTTTTTTGACCAAAAATGTAAATATTAGCAGAAAAACGACTGCTGAAAAGTTAAAATGAATTTAGCCTATGTTACTATCACAATCGAGATGAATACGAAGACAAGACACCCTATAATGTTATAAAATATGTTCAAATCCATCAAGCCGTTTTGGTTCTAGGATGTGCAAAAGAAATAGCTTATATACGCCCGAACAATATAACCCATCGTACACAGTCCGATAAAATATCACGCGTCACCTTCTATATCAACACGGTAGTTTAGTGACTCATTGATTCAAATAAATATTAAAACTTTCCACAGTTGACTTTAACCAAGCTTGTTAGACAAGTAAAAAAACTCTCACCATAAGTAGTAATTGATGTTTAGCTGGAATTAAGTAAGACGTTATAGTTGAATTTACAAGATGATTACAAAAAGAGTCACTATGGATGGAAAGAAAATTAAAACTTTTATTGTCAAAGAAAGTTAGTTTTATTGACATTCATTTAGTATTGGTCTACTTTGCAATTGCTTGACTTCGTATACATACTTTAAGGTAACTACTCGCATGATTTTTAATGACAACTTAATTTTCAAAATCGCAAATGCCTTGCGTCGTTGTTGCATTGAAAGAAAAGGTTCGTAACTTCGCCAGTCGGACAGGAGTGACAAGTCAGACAGGCAAATTGGATTCTTATGCGAAATGTGACATAGCGGCAAGTTGCATACAAGAAAATTCAGTACTTTAGGTTACTTTACTTACTGACCCCAGGTCTCACATTCGAGGGTCAATTTTCAAACCACTCAAAGACCTCCAATATATAAAATGGACAACTGTTCAATTGTTGATACTATTGATGTTGATATTATCAGTATAGATAAAATATTATACAATAATATACAATATTCTCTGAGGTCCCATAGTTGTTTGGATATCTTTCAGAAGAGTTGCCAAAGATTGTTTGATGACCACTTAACGTGCCCTTCAAAGCGTATCTATTCACATACTACCAGCATTTTGTTATATTTTATACATATAGAATATAGTAAGCGTTATACTTACAGGCAGTATCAAATGTATCGGTCTGGTGGCTGCGGATGCTGCGCAGGCGCGCCGCCGCCGCGCCGGAAACGGAAGTCACGGGCGCGTTCGCGCGCTCATCTGTGGAAAAAATGGCTGCTGACGGAATCAGTAGGTTGGTCGCAGTCGCAGGTCACTGGGATTGTTAATTAATTGTTTGATGTGTACTTAGAGCAGTGTTGCGTTGTTTGTGGATTAGCTTTTTATTTCTTTTATCTGTACATTGTTAATTTAATTATTTTACTTTCGTAGGTAAGTATAAATCGAAAGAAAGATTGACCTTACAGATCAATTCTTAATCTGTTTGAAATAATTAATTGTTAACGATTTTAGAATTAGAAAGCAATAAGTTTACTTTTGCTATCTTACATAAACAAATTAATTTCAATTTGAAATCTAGCAATGCAGTCAAAACCTACTTTTGATGTTTAGAAGCAGCTGTTCACGGGGTGCAACATATTAACGACGAAGTAACGTTAACGACATCGTGCCGGCGACGAGGTCACGAAAAGGACAAAAAATACTTTTAAACGTTTTTTAAAGCTAGTCCTCATACCTATTACATTGCGATATAATGAGGTAATTACATGGTAACGGCAAATTTTATCGTGTTCGTAGCTGATGCGGAGCCAAATGAAGATACAGCTACTCAATAAGTCTATCGCAGCGGGTGGTAATTATTTAATAATATATTTCGAAGTACGAAATAAATCAGGCTGTTTACTTCGCCATTTTTAGAACAGCTTATGGTTGTAGTAGTTTCTAACCAATACATTAATGATGCGTAATATAATAAAATTATACACAAATAAAAAAAATTAAGAGGATCGTACTTTATGTAATTGAAGTGGGGAAACCCAGACATATTATATACTTACGTACTTAATCAATGAGAATATGATTTTATGGAAATTATCAGCTATTGGTTTGGTACACGGTTTATTGACCGTATTGAAGTGGATGCGGTTTTATTAGTGTCTTAATAATATCGCTGTGTTTTAGGTGCTATGATACGAATGGGAACGAGTCACCAGTAAGTATTTGTTTTGCAAAGATATTTTTCAAGCACTGAAAATTATAAATATTCAAAAACATTCAAAGAGTTCTAGAAAAGCGCCTACCATTGGAATTAGATGCACACACAGATACCTAATTACTAACAGAAAAAATGTGTTATTAAAAATAATTCAAAGGAGGAGTAGAATGTAGATATGTTTTCGTATGATTAGGTAAAGCAAAAGACAACGGGCAACATAATAGTGTTCTTCACAGTCTATGAACATAAATTAACAACTAGCTTATAATCGGCAATAACTAGCCGTTTGGCGACATGTTATTGTCAAAGAAAAAACGTCAATGGAAAATACCACTTAAATCGGTAATAACCTCTTACGATGACATGTCAAAAGTAATGGAAAATTGTGTACTGTTAGCCGAGTCAGTCTTGGTCCAGTTGTCTGTGAAGTGTTGTGTTCGTGAGGTGATGGAAAGCTGTGACATTAGCGCGCGTGACCCCGCGCCGTGACCGACGTCGCGCCGTGAAATGCGGCAAATCGCCGTGTTCTGTGCCGTGCCTTACGCTCTCTACGGACTTTTACATGTAACGATTAGTCGTGTCGTATGTCGTACAGTAAAAACGTGTACGTTACAGATAATCTGAATTTTAGACTAATAAATGTTTTTTTTATGTCATTCTAACTGTGCCTTACGTTCTTCACAAACTCTCACATGTAACGATCTGACATGTCGTTTATTATAGATATCGCAGAGCTAAGGTATTTATGAAATATCTGTAATATAGGCTAATAAATATTTTGCCTTACTGTCCTTTTTCAATTAAAATATAAATCTACTTTGCTAATTATGTTAGTGGTTATTGTCTCTTCAGTTTACTATTTTCATTTAATTTTCAAGTGATATTTATTTAAATTAGTGTTTAGTTCAGAGATTGTCTTAAATGTAGAATAAACGCGAATGATTAGCGACATTAACTTCAGATGTCTGAGCTTAAATTCATACTTTTTGAAAAATTTCCAGTTGCACAATAAACTTACTTGAACTCTATTTTTGTCATTAATTAAGTATCCATGCGAAAACCAGAAAAACATTCGTAATTAAATTGTTTTTTCGTTGTTACGACAAGATCGTACAGTATAAATGTCATGCGTTATGTCCAATGTGACGACCATGTGTGGGCTGGCGACTCGCACGCTCTTAATCGTCCAGTGAATTAGACAGACCGACGCCACACTTTTGCAATTATTACAAAAATAATGTGACTCTAATGCGCTTGGATAGAAAGTTAATATCTTTTCAAATTTTATTCTAATTGAACAAATATTAATAGGAGCGTATTTTGTGTAGTATTTATTTTACTTAACAACAGCTAGGTAGTGGTAGAAAAGAGTATTGTATTCTGAAGTAACATGTACTTGTTACAAAATTTACAAACCAATGTATTTGTACATATTACTATTTAAAATTACTTGTCGGCAGCTGTGCTTCAAACACGGCAAAGTAAAAAGAGGATCAAAACCTCCCCAATTTAATTGGATATCTAATTAGATACTAAGTTTTTATTTTCAAGAAATTAATTATAGATATTAAATTTGTTACCTGTATTTGTATTTTGTGATTCAGATTATTATGTAAGAACATTTTTCTAATATAGGTATAGTAGACCACGTCGTAATTTATTATTAGGTATAACTGCACTTTACGGCAATTACAGTTTAGAAGAATTCATATCACAATTAAGTTAGATAAATAATGTTAAGAATTATGTTACTAATTTAAATTAATAGATTCGATATCACATGCAAGTATTGTTTGTTTAGCTTTGGCGTACCGTCAGTCCCGGTGTAATAATGTCCAAAACCAAAAATAATAATTCACGAAAAATCAGATATAAAACATGTAGGATAATTACTAGCGGGGACTGGCCCCCATAAGGGTTTCACCATCAAGTACGGTGTTTCGGCCCGAGAGCGGTGGCTGAAATAAATACGATACTTGGGGGACTGTTTATGTCATGGAAGCGGGTTTGTGCAAGCATTCACAGATTTTGATGGGGTAGCACAGTACAGTCGAGGCGATAATGTCTTGAAATAAATTTATTTCTAACTAAAGGTGACTATGATAGTTACTTTATTTTTTTTTATTGTAAATTGTAGGTTCACCGATTCTTTGTAGGTTAACAAATAACATTAAAAATAAATGGCATTGTTAACTTAAAAATATTATCAACTGCAGATACCTATAGAAATAAAATTTGACGACAATATTAAGAAATTAAAGCGAGTGAGGCAAATTGTGGGACAATCATGTGGAATATGAGAATTAATTACGATCACTTATTAATGACAATATGTATAAAAAAACAATAATATATATTTAAACCACCAAAAAATACCTAACATGGGATTAAAATTTACAGAGCATCCAGAAAATAGTTTGAAAATATTTCGAAATAAATCTCAGTATGTCCAAACATGTGTGTGCGATTGTACCACGGCCGGGACGGGGGTTATGCGCACACCTGGCCACCGCAGCTGCGCGTTCGAATCTCACGCGCAGCTTCCACGCACACACACACAAACACATACACCCATATACACATACACACAAGCTCGAAACCGCACGCACATAGGTGAATGTAAAGGTGTGTATGTAGTCAAGATGGTCGTATGGTTTTAAATAATTCCTGTCGTAAAGTTGACGGATATTTATGTTTAAATCCTATGTTCGCGATGTTACTTTCATTTATGTATTGTACATCTGCGTTGCTTTAATGGTGTTTAATACGATAAGTTAATCAGTACTTCAACTTTCTTATGAATAAAGTTACATAATAACTTACATAATAATGATAAATTTAGTTACTAAATAACTTTAGTCGTTTCTGGGTCCTACAGATGGCAAAGTAGATTTTTACCTACCTAACCTAATTCATACTACAGTACATATACCTAATATCTATGTAGGTAAGTAACTAAATTATTTTTTCAGTTTAATATTGGAACATCTATGTTGTATCCCATCATAAAGTTCACTGTCAAATAAATTAATAGCTCGGGTTTCCGTAATTTATTTGTGTTACTTGTAAAGACGTTCATGTAGAATGTCTTAGTGGCATGAAGACCAGCAACCTTTGACAGAAGAAACAGGATAAAGTTTTGACTTTCATTTAACAGGATGCATCATAGGCAAGGGAGGTTACCTTGGACTCGAAGATGAATAGAATTTCTATCTCAAAATGCGCATATCATAAAGAACCATAGTGATTAGACATGATAATGCTAAGTTCACAGGGATCAATTCATTTGAATCCCGAACAAAACTGCACTTGTACGATTCCATTCAATATTAAAAACCATAAACCAACACGTCTTTGAAGTGAATGAATTCAATTTGCTCGTTCAATACGGCCGACCATTCAGCAACAGGTTACATTATCAGAGCTTTTGCCACAAAACCGATGCATCTAACTTTCATGAATGAAGGATTCCTAAAAAACATTCTTACACGTTGTATTGTCAGTACACAATGAGCTGGCGCCGGTTAACAAAGAGATTTACAAGTGTACAATTCACGCGATAGTTCTTTATGATGCGACCTATTTATTAAGACCTTTGATGTTTAGTTCATTTACCCCTGTATGGAGTACTTTTGTGCGCTGCGGTCCCAGTCGCGAGCTCAACTTATGCTGGATAGGTTTTAAAAGCGTGATATTGTTGTAATATCAATAGTCGCGAACATTTTGTCAGCCATGTGTCTTTTGTGTCAGCGATTACCGTAATTATGTGTGGAGCAAACATTAGGTCAGTGGCACCTACAATGGAACACATGATTCTCTCGTTATTGTCGGTAGATTTGATCAAATTGTATAAGCTTTTGAATTAACTCTATTAAGTCTTTATGACGACGTAATTGACACAACTGCTTATTTACAAACTTCATTCAGCCGATTGGTTTATTTTGATTTATTACAAGTTAATAAAACATTATTATAATGTGATTATGGTGTATTAAAGATGAATGTTGAATTATTACAAAATTAAAAGTAAATTAAATAACGGCGTCCCAATTAAATTTTAAGTTACATTAAGGTGGAGTTCCACCAACAGTAATTACCTACAATTCTCAGTTTTCCATTCCTTTACACATATATCAAGGTTATTATATATCCAGCTTTATCCCACCGGTGTCCCCTCCATCTGGCATTCCCCCACTGGTGTTCAGTTACCAGTTTTTTGCTTCAGCGTGAGACCGAAAGGCGGGGTTAGGTTTCCACTGAAAGACTACACCGACCGTCTGCACGTGTACAGATGACGTTTGCCAAAATGGCCGACACGATCGTTTAAATTTAGAATTCATGTGTTTCGCCGAACGAGGCGGTCTATGTTTTACAGTTTGCTACGTACGTGGCTTTGTAGTTGTAAAATGTTGCTTATTTATTGTAGGTACTGTAGTTGATTTGAAAGATTTTACTACGTGCCAAAATCCTTGTTTTAAAAGATTACTCAGATGAAAGTTACGAGATAGAAAACGAACGAAGTTTATACAAGACAACGAACGAAACATAAAAATAATTTTCTTAAACAAAACTTTTAGTTATATAATTTAAATAACTGTTTGGTAGAGTTGAAGACACGGTTGAATATACAATTTCTAAGTAAAGCAAATAATTAGGTAATTATCTGCAAAGAATACAATTTTCGTAATTTACTAAGATTTTCTGTTGTTTTATAATGCTGCAAACCGACACTTATCAATTCATGTAGTTCGAAGAATACGTACTAATGCAAATAAAAATAATAAGGATTCAAGGACTTGTTTTCTCTGATACGCCTATCATTTCGCCGTCCTCCTTTCAGAGGACAAAGGAGCGGAAACTACGACTCGAGCTTAACCCGCTCAAAGATTTTGTTTAGGAGATTAGAAATAATAAGAGGTTACGTGTTTTTTCAAGTATTCCCGTCGAAGTATGTTTGGGTGTACCGGTAGGAAGTCGATTATTATGTTAGGATATCCGAACGGATGTAATTCGGACCAGGTAGACGGCACCAGTCTATAATTGATCGAGATATGTGATCCTGGTAGTTAATAAAATCCTGGAGAGGTTGCCATAAAAAGGTCTGTGAAATTTGTTTTCAATAACCTATGTTAATTCTACTTTTTTTGTAAAAAGGTTTTGCTTTCTTTTTAAGTTGTTTATATTGTGTAATATTATTATGTGCCTGCATTTACTAATAATTTAATTTAAGTAAGTCAATAGGTGCATTTCGCACTGAAAATCAGTTGCATTATTATTGCTGCCGTAATTTTTATTTACTTTTATTTCTGTCATTGAGGAGCTGATAGTAACAGATGTATAGACATAGTATTACCTTTTTTTTCTCTATACAATTATTTTGAAACAATTTACCGTAAAATGTACGTAAGTATATATTTACAAGAATACCATTAGACTGATTCACCGGCCCTTATTACTAGTTATTCCCGTCATGTTTATTGATCGAAATAAAAATATTGGGATCCCAGAGGTGAGGTAAGGACGAGGAAAATTTTACACCGGGACTGACGGAACAAAACGCAAGTCACCGGCTCGCAGGCTGTACGCCGGGTAGGCTTTGATGCTGCCGACGTTCGACATCGGCCGATAGCCAACAAAACGACAAGCCGAGACGATTGTAGGACGAGGCACAGGCGATAGCGTTAAAAGTTATCGATTAGATAGCGTGTGCGGTTTAGGTATTACGTAAGAAAATACAGGTGAAATTATTAAAATATTGCTTTCTGGTACCACTGAATAAGATATTTGAAACAGAGCGGATTTATTAGCGGTTTTCTATCCGATTGCTCAAGAACTTTTTCGAAAATACTTGCTTATTATTACTTCAGAATATCCATTTCTTTGGCTCGTTTTACCTGGCTATAACCCAAACGGTTTGACGGATTATAATAATACCACCAGTATTGGATTTTAGTTCATTGAGCCCTACGTCCTCCGTGCACTGAACGGCGTCAGTGGGTTCAAGCACAGCGAGGTGGAAATTTGAAAGTTCAATCTTCTGTTCTCGTTCTGGATATGTGTTATGTGTTGTCCATGACACCCAAGACACAGGGAATACTGTAAAGCCTTTATAAACAAACTCGCTTTTAGTTCCTATCTTAGAACGTTGCGTAAAAAACGACGCTGACGTCTCCTCCGACACTTGTGAGATGATGGTGTGAATTGAACGCTAAGATGAGTAAGCTTGCCTGATAAACAACTGTGCGAGTGCAGTAATTGGTCGGTATCTCGTGTCCTATGCTCCACCGATATTTTGTCATTTCATTATGGTCAATTATACGTATGATAGGCGTACGTATGGCTTAATATGAAAGGCAAAGACTGGAAAATTGGAGGTATGCTGTTAGTTTTGACGGTATATAAAGATGTAGGTACATGGAGTTGTAATAGTGTTTATTGTCTGCGTTCTAGTAAGTTTTATACTTATTATGTAGGTATATCAAATGTGATTATAAAAAACTACGTTTAGGGTAGACTGGGTACTGTTAAAACAAAGGGCGGTTGAAACACCAGGAATATCTCGTAAACCATTGGTGTGGCATAGATGGTCCCTGAGAAAGAACGAAGCAGACGATCGGTTTGAATACTGCCCTCAATGTTTCTTCGCTCTCAGCTCGCATTAGACGTTTTTAAAAGGCCCTATTGTGTTTTTAATACGTTTATTTCATAGCAAGCAGGTTTTACAGTTTTCGAAATCAATGTTTAGGTCCTTATAACTCTCACGATAATATGTCAGTTGTAATCTTGGATAAAATATGAATCCAGTTAGATAGAAGGGAGACGGTATTCACATTATCTTACTTCTCCTTTAATAACGAAAGGTTGTTATAAACTGGAAGATTGTAAATGAACCTGCTGGGACAAGAGCTTTGATAATATTAATATGATTTTGTACAACACAACTGTTATTTAAAATGCCTAACAGTAATGACTTTATAGTCTGTAGTATTCGACTCTCAGCAGGTTTGTAAAGCTCTCAGAAACAGTAAAGTTTACAAATGATAACGTAAAACAACGCTGAAGTTTAATTACAATATTTGACTAACAGTTTTGTTGATGGTTGTTACATAATCTGCTAATATAATAGGAGCAAATAAACTAGCCAAACGATACACGATGTTCATTGGCAGTCTGGCAGGTAGAGTCCCTTGTTTCACTAATCCGCAAAAAGCGAGGTAATCCTTCCGGCGCGTTGCAGACTTTGTGACGCCGCTCGATGAAATTGGTAATCGGTTGTTGGTTGGCGGTGTCGAAAAATGTAAGGGCTGGCATGGGATTTTTACGCGGTATTTTTTTGTAATTTTTCATACCTAATGTACCTACCTAGTTTATGTGTTATACGAAGCGAACTTTAGTGTTTAAGAGTGTGGGTTATTTTGATGCTAAAGTTTTGTTTTGTGAAAAGCGAAATTGGCGATTTCTCAAGTTTTTAGTTTTTGAACCAAAGTTTAATTTAGTTGCCAGTTGTTTTACTTACCTAAATAATAAGGTAAATAAAACATTATAGGTTAATGTGGGCTACCAAGTTCTTTAGAATCGTTGTCAAAATCATCATCAGGTAGGTTTTTTCACATACACTTATGGACGTCATTTTATTACCACTAAGTATTTCACAAACGTGCTTTATTTACTCTTAGCTCGTTAACACATATTAGTAAAATATCTTATAAAAAATATAACATAGAATTATGCGTTGTGACAACCCTAACTATAGTTTTAAAATATCAATTTATCTTTGCAGATCGAATGTTCCGCAGAGAGGATTACCTCCTCTTCTGTGATTTCGCTATTACGGTGTTCTAGGAAGGTACAGCCAGGTAGCCGCTTTCAAACTTTCATTGTCCACGCAAAATTAAGCGCTTGCAATAACCCACTACAGTACATACAACGTAAAAAGAACTCTTTACTTATAGATATAAAGTTATTGATCATATGAACAAATAGCTATCTGAACATTTTCAATGATCTCGGCAAATGTATACTACATTTGCTAAGATTAAAGTTAGGCCGATTTACTGTTATTTGTGAATGGACATTATATTTTTGAAATTACTTTTTGTGTTGACATATTCGTATAAGGGGAGAAACACTTAACATAGATAGTTAATTGAATTGTCATAGTAAAATTCTACAATCCAAGTTTACATTAAAGTTAAGTCGTAGTTCGTACCTAAGAGATGCATCTTTAAGTGCCTATTTCTACTATAAGAAATAGTAATTTCAGTCACAAACTTTTGTGTATTGTATATTTTGTATTGTATATTTTGGAGTATTTTATAACTTTATTATCTAAAATAAAAATGTTTTTACAGGGATGATCGGAATTTACGCTCGAAGTGTACTGGGATTAACTTTAATTCATAGAGCAAATTCTATTAAAGTTATTAATTAATTATTATTAATAGAGTTGGCATTTATGTAGTAGATATTTATAGTACTTGTATAAACTGTCGGCTCTGATGTAAGATAACGTCAAGAATTCCTGTAAATTAATATGAAATCGAGTAGTGACAAACATACACTATTGATTAAGTAATAATGTAGTATGAGAGGTGTATCGGACACCGGCAATGAGCGATTGTCTATTAAAATTCCGTTAAGATATGTAATTACATTAGCTGCCTAAAACCACGCGTCAATCAAGGTTTGGTATGGTTATTAGTAGGGTGTCCATATTGCTTCGTTAATAATAGACAATAGTTTGAAAAAAATACTGTTATATTGCATCTTATTATTTTTGTTTTTTTTTTGTATGATAGCTTAAAGAGACAATTTTTTAATTATTATTTAAGTATGAAACAAAACCTAATTGAAACAAATATATTCCATTTAAGTAATTATGCGTAATAATACGCATGTGTATTTCTTTTCGCTTAGTCTCCTGTCTTAGAAAATATATTGTTAAAAGTTACATCGAAAAACAAAGTGCTACGAGTAAGGTCGATTTTACATTTCGGAAAACAGTGTTTAATTTTTTTATCTTGCATTAAATAACTGTAAAATAAGTCGATAAAACTACAATATGTATTGTGCTTATATTAACATGTCTCTTGCTTATGACGAAAATAATGGTCACTGCACATCTTTCCCAAGTATTGGACCCGTCATAACTAACGTTGACTGGTAGTTATAAATGGAGGTACCTATTAATACAGCGTGTAAGCGATACAGAGTTACACGTTACACTGTGTAATGTAAAACGTTACAAGGTGTAATTTCTTTGTAATTAAGTTGGTTATATTATCGGTTATATTATCTGCTAATACTGTTCGTTAACAATAAAGGTTTTTTTATTTTCTTTCTAAAAGTTTGAGTTAAAAATGGTGTAGGGAAATCTTGGATTAGGGGTATAAGTTAGTGAATAATTATTATTATTGTTTCGTAGTTTCAAATACGTAATAAGACCCTAAGAAGATAACGTCCACCGAATATTGCTAGTAAGATGTATCTCAGAGGCAAGATTATTTGTATAAATTTATCTTTGTTTGGCAATATAATCGTGTGAACTGTACCATTACACAAATAGAAGAAGTCATTTGGTACCGATAATTACCATAACGATTATCGAAACCATCGGAAGCGTGTTGACGTATTACAGTTAAACGTACACCGCCCACAAACGAGGGAAAAAATGGGAAATAAAATAAAATAATAAGTTACGTAAAGGCGTCCGTTCGTCATGCGAATGGCACATTAGTCGTAGACTCTAATTTCCCTTTTGATTTTAAGTAATTTATATGAAATTACGAGGAGAAAACTTTAGTAGAACGACGCTTCGAAGGGCGCTTTTATGATAAATGTTCGTTTTCTATTCGATTATGCTGATAAATATACCGATACCGATCGAATGATCGATAGTAATGTTGCTTTTCGTTTCTTGGAAACTCGAGCGATTTTAAGTATAGTTTACGAGCGAGATTGTGTAACTTGAGTTATTTGAAATTGTGAAAGTTTAAGTAGATTCTAACGTATAAGTAACGACGGTGTGTTGTTACAAAAAACTTTGTTGCTAAATCGAATAAAACGTGAAAATATTTAATTTATATAATTATATGTATCAAGTATTTTTAATCGCAATCATTTAAAAATAAGGCGTTTCGTAGCATTTTAATTGTGGGTAGGTAGGTACACACAATTTTGCTCCAGGGGACAGTAGTCAAATGGTAGGTGCATTTGAGTTTTTGCGCTTAGTAAAAATAGTATTAAATTGTATACAGAGGTAACATTAAGAAGCTTTAAAGATTAAAGGACATTGTCCTGTTTTCTTCCAAACTTCGCTTAATTACCAAAATTATTATAGTTGTATAATTAAAAAAGCCACAGTAATAAATATTCTAACTCATTAAATCTTTCTCATTATTCTTAAAATAACTAAGATTGCTTTTAAATATCATATCTTTATTTCACATCTAGATGTCCGCGACATCTATTTCTTATTTTTGTAACAAGATTCGATTAAGTTGTGCCATTAATGAAACAAAAAGCTGCCGTAGCTAATGACATCATTATTCGCGCCCTACTATCGAGCGTCGAGTTATTGCGTTGGCCCTTAAATTGAATGTAGCGGAATTGTTGCCGCCGTATTGTTTGGTATTACAAGCAGGTAATAAGTTCTCTGCTTCCTGCTTAGACCATTTGCATACGACGTTTTTTAAACGCGATGGAGATGCGCGATTTAAAGGATAAAGCTCGCTTTAAAGGGTACAAACGTGCGTTGTCAGCGAGTTTTATTTGCATTCGTATCGCTTTATTAATTACCCATTATCACAAAAACTTACTGAGCGTCTGAAGTGAACGCGCAGAGGAAGTGCGTATCAAAAACACGCATGTCGTCAGTGCGTTAAAACTAAAACACGTCGTTTGCCTGTAGCAGTACCTACGTTGATGCATTCAGTAACACAGATCTCCATTACCACAATTGTTCTCAATAGTCATAGTTACCTTCAGAAGACTTTATTTCGTTATTTATTATTCTAAAATTGCCTAATAAAAAATTCGTCTTTAAAGTATCTAATACCTTCATCTAACGAAAATTGCCAACTTTTTTGATGCTATAATGGTTGACATGAACGGACTAAGTTATCTGATTACTGAAAAAAAATTTACTTTATTTACTAGTACTCTATCAGTATCTAGACAGTTTAACATAGTAGATGCAGTGATGTTAAAGATATAACAGCTTCCGCGTTTTTCACCGCCTTAAATATATGAAGCGAAATTAAAATCCAGTTAAAGCGAACTTTTAGGATTCAGATTAGTGTTCCAAAACAAACTACAAGTAGTGTTAATATAAATTATTCCCGCACATTTAATTGTTAGTTGTTGCGTGAGAAACGCGAGCGGGCAGTAGCGAGTTACTTTTAAGTCGTACTTCGTATTCAAATACGCAACGTTAACTTGCAGTTTGTGAAGAACATCTTTAACCTAATAACCAAGGAAATAAGGTCCAATTTTAAACGCTGCTGTGTTATCAAAACGCATAAATAAGTTGGTAGTTATGAGCTAGAGTGGAAATGTGCAAGGAGCATTAATCACAACAGAATTAGCTTTGGCGATCCGCTTCAAAATGTCCACGAAGGATTTATATCGGTGGCCGAGAAGCGAGAACCGAGATCATAACATTTTAATGTTGAATTAAGGCAGGTAAAATAATGAAAAATGTGCCCAGTGGACTATATATCATTACCAACTGGGTAGGGAAATCTGGGCTTCCTGATCTATATATTAATACTTGGTAATAGAAAGTTGTAATACATTTTTTTTGTATCAACACGCTCTATTTCTTCATACCATGCAATTAGGCCCTTATACAAGAAGAGCTTGATAAACTGCAATAAAATAACTAACAATAAAAATCTGTACGTCTTTTAATATGGCGATAATTTCAAAAACAGCAGCAAGATATTTTAGCGTTTTCGACAGATATGACTAGAACATTTTAGATATTGTACTTGATATTCATAAACATCTGACACACATAGGCCATTTAATAGATTTCAGTATGACCATTGTCAATAGCGTGTTACCGCCACTCAGACACTTCGTTAACTCGTCCAATATTCTAAAAATTACCTGACCAAACTTCAATTCCTAAAAATTCCTCAAAACCGCCTCCGCACTGCAGGGGATCGCATAAATACTACTTAACTCGCGACACTCCGAATTTAAAAACAACAAAAAGTACAAAAAAATTCAAATAAATAAAAAAAATAAAAAAGGAACACGAAATCAGGACGTAACTTTTTAATAATTACCGTCCGACGTGGCGAGCGTCGTCACTAATGTGTGAATGAGATACCCGGTACCCAAATAATTTTGTTTTGAAATACGTTTTATAGATTTTGACGTAATTTATTCAGAAGCAACCCTCTTTAGGCGAGCCTAAAATAAATATTTAGACTTCTTAACACATACAAAGTATAGATCAAGTGTACAGTACTACAATGCAGTTTCTTTCTGAATAAATACGTAATAAATAACAAGATTAATAATGATATCGTTAGAGTTAGTAAATTATGCAATGTCATATTTGCATAAATCTAATCATCCAGGAATCTGTCATCTGTATGAAAGGTGCAAGGATCGAAATAAATGTCTAAAGGCGACGTTCTCAGTTTACATACAACAGTAAACAAATCATTCGTCAATGAAAACACAGCCAAGATAAACTAATGTGACGTAGATGACCAATGTCTAGTGCAGGGATTTCCAAATTAGCCTCTGCGGAATCAGGGGTTCTGTAGAATATAGAAAAGTCATCAGAGTTCCGCCAAAAAAAAGTAATGAAAATTTCAGTGCTGATTTTTAATCATTACACATAATAGATACCTATATGACATGACATAAAATAGGTATGTAATTGGTGTTCTCTTATCTTCAAAGTTTGGGAACCTTTGGTCTACACTATGCCTAAAGTCAAACCGATCCGAATCACAAGGATTCCAAAATCCAAACATATTCGTACTGTCCATAACTACAATTACAACTAAGCAGTTTGAACTTTAAAGTTGGTCTCGTATCACATTTTTAGTTATGACATAAAAAATGGCTTCAATGAATCCGGTGACTCATGCTTGATAACTAAGTGCACTGAATTGCTTAACATCCATAGACATTTTAGACTCTTTAAGCTTTGAGCATCTAAAATGTAATAAATATTATAATGGGCCAAATGAAAAGGTTATTCTTTATTTCGCCTGACTGGTCTAAGTAGCGCAATATTGTTCGAATTCGGAATGCAGCGTGTCAAAACGTCAAATATACAAACATTCATTGGTTAACCGAATCTTACCTAACGCTGAATTTTGTTTTTCTGTAGCATTTTAATGAGTTGTCACTTTATTACTGGAATCTGCATAATGATTTGAGTAAAAAGTACTAAAAAATTATTAATAACTGAGGTTAGTACTACCTGATACTAGTTGATAATGGAAAAAAAAACTACATTTTTCGAAGGACCCTAAATGACGGGAAGAAAGGTATTATACTTGAAGTATTGAGGTACTCGAGAAGGTTTGAATTGATGAAATAGGGTAGAAGAAAGCTCTCTATTGCTTGTACAGAATTCGTGCAGTGACTTATAGTTTGGCGCAACTAGGCAAACAGTTTGTATCTGGCAACTAACTTTGAGTAGAAAACTAAATGCAAACACATTTAATTTGCTGCTAATACTAGCGTTCGTGCCCACTGAATGGATCAAGTTTCGCTCATAGTTTTTGTGCAAATCTGCTCCTGATCAGAGAAATCGATAAGTAAACAGCTGCAAAATAAGTATAAAATAGTGGAAATATGTGCTGTAAAAATGCTACATCTAAAATATATAGAAGGCAAACTCTCAAATCTTCGACTTTGAAGTCTTAGATCACACTATCCATCTACGAAAACCCTCCATAAAATTCAAGTGAAAAATGATGTTTCAAAAATATATTATGTGATCACACACTTCACAAGCTGTTTACTAGTTAAATCGAAAGCATCGCTGAATTGCCAAACTACCCAAACACGTATCCGTTTCGTAAGCCAACTACTCGGCACTTAGTAGCATCTGGTACGAAGCGTGGCACCAAAACGTCACAGCAATTAAGGAATCGGCAAGTGTAACCTTGCTGTCAGTCGAGGTGACCTGCATTGGGCACGCGGCTGATTGGCACCGCGATGACGTATCGATACTAGAAGAGACAAGCTACAACTATTTATTACACGACTGCGCAGGAAGGTGGATAAGGTTTGATTGTGTCTATGTAAAGTAGGGATATGTATGTTGATGTATGTGTATGGGGACGGGGTGTTCCTGTATATATGTGCGTGTGTGTGTCTGTGTGTGTGTTTAATATTAATTAATGACTATATTTTTTATTGATGAGCGCGGCTTTGTTCGGAATTTTCAAAATCTAATTTCATTTGAATATATTGAAATAATAGTGGATTTTACTCGCTCCAGGTTATTTGTGCTTATAATTATGATTATGATCATCATATTGAATAACTTTGCTGCGATGGCATTCCAATTTTGTCATTAGGAAAACATTTCGCATTTTTTTTGACTACAGGTTGGATTGTACAATGTTGTAATTTATCGTATGACTTAAATTTATTTCTACTTATTAAACTTTATCCACTTAATAAACAAAGACTTAAAACCTAACAAATCATAGTGAACAGAACATCTATAAGCACCGAATTCCGTGGCAGCCCGTTGAGAAGCCAACCAACATTTATCATATTTCATGCGCGTTCGATGTTTCTTACTGACGTTTTCTCTTCCGCGACAGCCTGTGATTCGAGTACATTATTGCTTTACCTACTGAAGACGCAATATAGCTTCAAATATTTATGATAAAAAATCAGGTCTTCATTAATCAGATATATCTTTAGGTACTAATAATATATCTAAAGCTGAAGAGTCTGTTTGTTTAAACGCGCTAGGTTTAGAAACTACTGGACCGATTTAAAAATTTATTTTAATGTAAGGTAGTCCATTTATCGAGGAACACTATAGGCTATGTGCAATCACGCTAAGATATGAAAAATATTGCGAAAACGGCAAAATACTACAATTAAATTAGAAGAAATCATTCAGGTCTCGTGTCGGCAAAGTAAAATGATTAAAAATATTTTCGTAGCTAAGTTCGTTATAATGTTTTCAAAGGTTACATTCCTACATTTCTCATATATGATATGTAGCAGATATCTGCAAGATTGAAATCGAAATGACTTACACATGCTAAAACCTCGTTGTAATACGATAAAAGTTATTAAAATTAGCCAATGTTAAACACTTGATATTAAGTGGTTATGTTAACAACTGTTAAGGTGATGTGGTTTGACCAGAAACATTTATAGTGTAGCCTGAAGGCACTTTTAAAAATCTGTGCTGTAATTGATATGTAGGCTACGGTTAAGCCGAGCTAGAAAGTATTTGACCTAGGGTCGATTTAGTGAAAGATCAAGATAATAGGAAAATAGCATTATGAAATTAAATAGACTATTCTTCTGAACTCACGTTCATATTTAATCAGGAAAAAAAATGCATAGTAAACTTTTAAAGACCTTATCTGCTCTTGTCTTTTTTTAATTCTAGTCCTTGTTAGTAATTCAGTAGGTGTCAAAACGAACACCGAGTCGTTTTTTTTTCAATCTTATATTGTGGAAGTAAATGATCAATTACGCTCTCAATTAAACATTCGATAACTTTCATTTATGCATCTGAGTTCGTAGGGGAAATTTTATTATTGATCATTTGTGATACTCCTATTATTCTTCAGTGCAGTGTTAGTATCTCTAAACGTTAGTACTCTCAGAAGAACATAATTTACATGTTGGCCGGTCATGATTGGCGGGCGGTTGCGCGTCCGTTAGCCTCTACGCCTGCTAAGTATCCTACCATTTGCCAGTGGATAATGGTCATTTTAAAGGTTGCCAGAGCCAGTTGTTATAATCTACATAGTATATTTGCTTTTAAAAAGAATAAAAAGCTTATGAGGAAATGGCAAAACCTTAAGAAGCAGCTTAACTGATCTCTTAGCTATAGTTGTCACATACTTCTCTCTAAGCGGCAATTGACTTTTTGTATTAGTTTTATTACCACTTAAAACCGTCATACTGCAACTTTTTCGTTAAGGTCTGATTTAAAGATTGTTCTAATTAACAGTGCATTACTTACCTTTCCCTTAGGGCTATCACACTTAGGCTTCACACTTCGCCTTAAGATGAACGTGTCTAGGATTTTGATTGAAAAATCTTCCAAAGAGCTTCCCAAGTTAACGAAATGCCGTATACCTCGTTTTTTTCGTCGTGATATAAAAGGTAAACAATCTTGGTACAACTTTTATTTATTTCATTAATTTAAAAAAATATTTAGAAGTATACAGAAATTTATTTTAACATTAAATTATAGTTTAATCTTTAGTTTTTTTTTAAATTTGTGTCTGCCTTATTTTTAAATCGATAATTACAATAAAAAGACAGTGTAAGATTGTTTACCTTTTATATCACGACGAAAAAAACGAGGTATAGGTGTACCTACGATTTGAAGTTCTAGTTTCATGTGAGATGTGTTCGAGTTACCGTGGTAGAGGAGCCGACCGGACCACTCCACGTCAATGCATTGTCACTCGAGTGACACTCACAAATGTTTGCCACTTAACAAAAAGAGGGCCGTGCTGTCTCCTCGCTTATGCGGCTCTAGCAAGGAACATTTTGTTTATTTATCCAAATGATGTTCTAAAAATAGATCATTATGATATACCGCTATATATTCATAGCCAATATTATTTTAAGTTGTGGATGCTAGAAACAACTAATTTACAATTACACATACTTCCATTACACCTAGACTGTAAACAGATATTTAATAAACGCATCGATTTTTCATAATTTTAATCTGTAATTTTGTTTCTTGTGTGCTTAATAAATCTTTTAAATCTTAATAAAATCTTAATAAAAGCCTCGTTAGGAATCGACCTAAGGACTCTGAACAGCAGTCCAGTGTGGTAACTAGAGTGCCATACAGGTCGTCTACTAACTGAATTTGCCACCAATAAGAAACATAAAATTCCCTGCTGGGAATGTTCCCATTGTTTAATATTCACTGTATTAGTTGGTAAACGATTACATGGCTTGTAGACCGGAGACTGTGGTTGATATTAGTAATTGATCATGTTAAGTAACTCGACAGCACCCACGCGCTTGCCTAAGTAAAGTGGATAGCCCCTAGTGGTAAAAAAATCGAGACTGCTTCCGTACCTCCGAGGGGACGTAAAATCTGCCATTCCGTTTGTTATCGTTAGATAGGAGGCGTCAAACATCTCGTAGGCCTTAAGACAGTGCGAGGAGACATATTGCCGTTCAAAAGATAAGTAACTTAGTTTAAGGCTCTCCAATATTCAATATTAATTCTAGACAGAGGGTGGTAACAGATACGAATCTTTCTCCATGCAATACGAAACTAGTTTTACATCACATAATCTTAAAGCTGCTATTTTGTTAAAACTAAAATGCAAAACAGGAAAACAGTCGCCTTGTAACGAAGTTAGCCTAAGACTATAGAACCTTTATTAAAATCACTACCTACTATTCTACTATCCAAGTAAGAATCTATTAAAAAAATACTACTAACTAATCTCAGCGGATGACGCGGACGGCGCAATAGAGTGGAAAAACAAGCGGTCTAGGATCATGAACCTGATGTCTTTGTTCGTCAGGAATCTAAAAATACAGCGGATTATCTAACGGTTTCAATACAGTTTGGATAAGACGAATGCGATGCTGATATTGAAGAACGCCTAAATGACGTGTCATGAGTTTTTTCATTATCTGAAGTCAGTTATGTTTCATGGTTGAAATTTACCTTACTCGAGGAATTTTTACCCTTATTTTCGGGATAAGAATTGTCTTAAATCCTTCCTTCGTGGTCGCCCTTACTATACCTTTTTGTTTTACAAAAGTTAACTTGAATATCTACGATACGATGAAGTTAACTGGAGATGTATAGGAATTCCTTTACTAAGTTTCTTACTTCTAGGCTTATTGTTAATTCTGAATTCTGTTCATTGTCAGATAATGTAAAGCGTGTTACTAAATTGATAAACATGATGTCAAAGGAGCAATTAGACCAACTAAGATCACTGTCTTTCCACCTACTAGTATCCATAGTCACGAAAACGAAACGATTATGTTACGATCTGATCGCAAAATCTTGGCTATTGCCCTAAAGTAACTCTAACTTAGTAAACATTTATCTTCTCATTAAACTTCTTATTTATTTGGTTATTCATCAGAGTTTGCTATACCGTTAGTAGGTACTAAAACTTGTGCATAAAATATTTTTCTAAATAGGTTCTTAAGCTGAAGTCACATTTAATATACGTTTTTTGGATATTTAATATACCTACGTTTTAGTCAAAAATAAATGTATTAATATTTTAATAGTGCTAAGAGCTGACCTATCTAAACATCTAAAACAAAATCAAAGTAAACAGAAAGACAACAAAAACAATACTTACAATTCGGTTATACTTAGTTGAAAATAAAATAAAATAAAAACAAAGTAATTACTGTTAAGTAAAAACAAGTAGGTAAGCATTCTAATGGTAAGACAAAAAATTGTGGTTTCCCAGAATAATTTAAAGTTTAAAGCTTCCATTCTAGGACAGTCGGTTCGTGCTACAATTACGACGTTAATCGATTACACTGTTTCCTTATACCGAGATGAAGCATGCCACGATACATTGTAAACATTATTATTTACATTAAAAAATATTAGGTATTTTATCAATTTTAATATTGATATTCTGAAAATATTTTTTATAGATTCCAATTATTTAGGTTGATAATTTTCATCGCAATAATATTTATCTAGTTGTCTATAGCTCTATAAAGATTAATTGATTTACTTTTACAGGTCTATACGAACATCTGCTAAGGCATATTTTTCTAAATAACATCAGTAGTTAAACGGCTTTCTCATTAGCCACGTCTTAAAATAAAACTAAAGCCATTGTCTCACCAATATTGGCAACGAAAAATATTAGGTACTCAATATAACTTAGGCGTAATCATTTAATAAAAAATGCAGATAAAAAAAAACAAAACAAAAGTTGTTATTTAATCGGCTAGCACCACATCTGCTCGGCTATATAAATAAACCGTTTAAGTCTAAGATACCTAATAAGGTAGAAGAGTACTTAATAAGTAATTATTTATTCGGCTAGCACCACATCTGACTAGCCGACCACATAAATAAGCCGAGTAGCCGATCGTCCTTCGCGCGGCGAGCGACGCGCGTCGTCTCCAACTTTCTTGCCGGTCACAGTCTCACAGCCGCGGAGCGCGTGCTTGGCTCGCTTTTTGCCGCTGGGTGCCGGCGCGGGCCAGATATTGAAATAATTGCTTTTTCAACGGCACGCCGTGCAAATGACATTCGAGATGGAGGTCGTTTTTTTATCTCATCTACGAGTGCGAGAAGGAAAATTCGTGCTAACGACGCTCGGTCCCGGATAAATGATAAAAATGTCACATTTTGATTTATTTTAATAAAAATATTTTCTGGCGTTATCTACGAAGTTCATAAGTCTTTGACTGATATGCGACTCGAGTATGTCTTGTCATTTATCGTATACCAATTGCCTTACCTTATCTGAATCAAATGTTAAAACTTTGTAAGTAACATAGTAGCCGTCACCCACGCGTTAATACCACCACGATAACACTGTGTCTCAATTAAAAATAAAAATAAGTGCGTCTGTATTTTATACATTTCACACGGTAAAGAAATATTTGAGATATCTACGTCATTTAATTTTCCGATAATTCGAGAAAATTGTAAAATTGTTAGCAGTACACAACTTCACAGGGCAGTGTCCACGGGTTAATGAGCGAGCCGCCGGTGGCAGCGTGGTGTTAAAATTTTAAATTGTTGTGTGAACTTTCACAGTAATCGGGCATCGCCGCGCCCTCGCATTTATAACTAGCGATTGGAAGTAAAACGACGAAACGAAGGGTTTTTTTGTTCAGATTGGGCGCCCACGGCTCGATGTGAGCGCTCTCGTAAGGCCGCGGTCATACTGGACTAATGCTTTAATAATAAACGCAAATCAATAGGATATACCTACCCACCAAAATTTAATATTGTATTTTTATTTGTTACACTATAGCAAATTTTTTTTTTAAATACATATTTATAAATGACGATTTAATATAAGTATAAGCTACTTAATGAACAGATATCAAAAATTCACGTTGACTTTGTTATTATAATATTGTATTTACTTCCAATGAATTGTGTTTTAAAACTTTCTTTTTAAATGTTTGTTAGGTTCGAGTGTACTGGTATATACGAACCGATACTTTTAGATACTAACACAAGTTTATATTTTAACAATAACTCGTACAAATTGATAACCTATTACAGAGATTAGAAATCATTTAGTGAGTTCAGAAGAAGTCGTAATTACGGATTGTCAAGGTCCGAGGTTGATCAACTAGTAAGCCATATTTAGATTGAAGACAAGCAAAGTTAATTCCATTTCGTACCTAATCATTTAGGTAATTCAATTAAACAACTTTCTAGATACTTTTGCCTACAAAGTTTATTGAAGCTTAGGAGTTACCTTTTTATTTATTCTTATACCTACCAAATAATAGTAAACTTTGTCACTTGTAATTATTTACAAGTTGCTGAGTTTATACAATAATATCATATTTCACATTCAATGCCCATTATATTGTTACAATTCTGTATGTCAGTGACCTTAATTAAATAAATAAATATTTATTAATATCACAGTACAATGTTACAGTGTGTACGTGCCCTAAGGCTCGTAAATGTGCCGGCACGTGCTATCATTTCTTTACACCGTAACTTATAAAATACCTACCCACTTGTTTAACTTTAGATTTCTCGAGATTACTAAGGAAGTAAGTTATGTGGAGAGGAAGAAATAATTTACGGAAGAAATGAACATACTGAATCATAGTTAACTATTACGTTTGAAATAATGCTATTTTGTTTTTAAGACATATCGTTAACCGAGTGATATGAAAAAATGATAACATAATTTACTTTCATTAGTAAAAACTGGAGGACTCGTTCTGTGGTCGAAATCTGACCATAGCTTGTTATACATATAGGTAAAGCAAAAGATAACAGGGTCGTAGCTGTCTATTGACAGTCTCCAGTTTAACCACTGTGTTGATATCCTATTCATAAAATGTGTGATAGTATGAGTTATGTTTTTAAATTAACCGGTATTTGAAACAAAATTTAGCTCAAAGCTAAATTTCTTCGCCATGTAAACTTTGACCATGCCAAATTTCAAACTATAGTTAAACTCTCCACGTTATAATGCATAGATATTTATTATTAATTTTTAAAAGTAAACATTAAATAGTTTTGCTTCAAATCTCCGCCTGATGCAGACAGGGTCATTTCAGATAGTTTCTAGCCTAAAAATTATTGAATAAAAACTGTGAAGGCTTAAGTAGGTAACTAACAATCTTGAAGCACATGATTTGTTCAACGAAATGGTGTTTAAGTCAAGGAAAAATATTCGAATATTTGATTTATGTTTAGATGAAAACTAAACACGTTTGCTCATTTTTTACCGCGTGACTACGTAAATAACCTACCTATCTATATTAATATATGGAACTATATCTATGAGTACCTTATGTTTGTAAGTGTATTTATTCATATGTATGTTGTATTCAAAAGATACATAGGAATCGCAACATACTTGTATTTATAGCTAAAACGTGACAAATACTTAGATCTAAAACTTAAATTATTCTTTCAGGCAATTTCGTTTCGGTTATCTTTAGTCATCTTGGCTTGTATGGATAATCGGAAATACGTGTTTGACGTAATCCACAATTGATTCTCTATTGAAATTGGGTAGTTAAATTGTAGTAACCACCGTCGTTTCGTTTCGGGAAACCTAAACATTGTACTGCTTATTCTCCTTATGTGCAAAATAATATACATCTTTGCACCTATGACAGATGATTTAAGCAGATAATATTTGTTTTGTATTGTAACATTAGGTAAGGAATAACCGCGACCGATATTAAAATGATGTGATCGTGTGAGATGAGAAACCTATGATTAGTACTAGTTAGGAAGCGAGGCTTGTCGGTTTGTAGTTAGTAAGTAATGTGCAGTGTATTAAAGCAACTGCTAGAAGTAAAGAAGTGTTTAAAACAATTTTACTATCATGGTTAAACAACATCCTTGGGTTGTGTACATCGATGTTTATTTTAACATGTTTACACATTCTTGAGTAGATCTGTCTGTGTCATATAATCGTAGATGCTTATTTTATTGGATTCAATACGAGAACAAAATAATCGTTGTGATAATCTCTGACTTGTTTGATATTCCATTTTGTAAGTCTGTGTTATGTACCTATGTATAATCAGTCTCGTAGTAAAATGTAGATGGCGCGACGAGCTAAGTAAAATTTATAATTATTATGTTGGCAGTAGTACCAATCTATACATTGTATAAAGATATTGTTAGATGGCAAACGTTAATGTACGCTGCAACAAGCAGAGATCAACCACATCGAATCAGCGAGACAACCTTCTCAGACAAAGGCACCGAATGTTTGTCACGCGTTGTAAATATTTTGGACAGGGTTTTACGGGGCCCGTAGTTTTATGGGGCTTTCACACTGACATTATTGTCTTCAGCTCTTCCCGCCTGATTAGCTATGCCCGAGCCAGCTACGGAAATACATCTGCAATTTATTGTTATTGGAGAATTTGTTTATGACGGCACACTCCTTTGTCTATAGACTACCTGACGATTCAATCTTTGGACGTTTTCGCCGAAAACAAAACTTGTCTTCGGCTTATAATTAATTGTGATGAATGTCCATGTTTGGGTAATTGAGTTACTTTGGCATACTGAGGATTGTGTGGCTTTCAAAATGAGTTTTTCGAAGTTTTTATTTCTAAATACGATTTACCTTACAATTTTATATCATAAGGTACCTATATATCTACATAATATTCCTTCATAATTTTTGTATAGCATTACGTATAATAATTCAGTTTTAATAATCACCAAGTAAACAATCAACTCTAATTTGGTTTTTGAGTATTTAATTCTAGGTCTAACTAGTTTGAGCTTGAATTCAGACCTTCCATATCTTACGATATTTTAAAGTATAATTATGTAAGGGTAATAATTACTTTTTTATTGATTATTCTTAAAAGAAAAACCATTGAAGGCAGTGAAATTTAAATATATTAGTCTATCTAACCGGTACACCGTTAAGCACTGATAAGTAAATATTACCTAAGGTAGAAAATCAAAATAGGTAGGTACGTATTCATTACTTCAAATTATGTAAAGATAGACTTGCTGCAAATCTACAGCGTATATGAATAGCTTTACTCTTTTAACAAGCTCGTGACTTTGACCTCTGCAAAACAACTTTGTATATGAAATCATACAAACACTTCACATTAATAAGATGCCGACTGGTTAAGCGTGAACCTAACTTGCAAAACTTATGTAGGTGCTATAAACTGTAATTAATTATTATTCAGTGTAAATTGATATGGAGAATGAAAATTTTACATTGTCGATTTTTTGGTACGACAGACATATTACAAAAAAATGTTTATTATTATCGCGTTGAATATAAAAGATAGACGGTAAAAGATTGGTTCACCAATATTCTTAAAGTATCCCGTTTTGAATTTGAATATACGGGACCCTAAAAAAAGTAGGTAAGTTGTTATGTAAGACGCCAAATTAATCGATTCGAAAACAGAATTTCTAAATAACTTTATGTGAGTGTTAATCATTTTCCACTTAAATGGCATAGATGTTAGATAGTAAAATGTACTTACTTACCTACGTCTACAAATTGAGATGTCCGTAGAGTCGGCACGTCTCAACATTTAATAAGCGGTTGTCTAGATTGGTGACAATTAGGTACGCTTTTAATGGCATTCAGTGATTTCTCCAATGATTGTAGTTATTGAAGTGTTTACGGCTGTTTAAGTGTACAAGGGTCGACCAGGTAATTAATGAAACAAAAGTTCAACATTTTGTATTTATTACGACTTTGCTGTGAGCGCTTACTTACTGGCTTGAACATTGGTCTAACAAATAAGAATGACTGAGTTCAAAAATGACAGGCTCCTCTATTTTTTTTAAATGTATGTGCGTATCAAAAACTAATTATCACCTGCTTTGATGAATTAAAACATGGCCAGGAAACCTGGTTACCCGAAAGTTCTTCATAAAATTCTCAAAAGTGTGGTGAAGTCTGCCAATTCGTACTCAGCGAGGTAGTCTATAGTATGTTCCCCTCACGATGTGAGAAAAGAACCGAGCCCAACAGTGGGACAGTTATGGGTTGTGATGATGATGATTTTTTTGAAGGTGTTAGGTAGGTACTTACATAAAACAAAACTGAACTTAATGGAAATAGCACGGTGAAATAAAATATTGTATACTGGATCAAAAAAGAAGAATTTCAATCGGAAAAATAACATGTGTTACACATGTGTGTAATCGGATTCCGTTAAATATATTGGAACAAATTGTATCAAAATAGTCGTAGTAGGTTGTATGCAGTGGATCATTGACACCTGAGAAAATATCCAATAACACTTCACACGTTAAAATGCGCCAAGTCGTTTAAGTTGTTGTTTAAGCGCACCAAAGAAATTGACATACATACATACGCTTGAAAACCATTACCTTCTTTATGTGGTCCGGTAAAAAGAAAATCAATCCTAGTGTCAAACTAAACACATAGACCACCAGGTCAGTACTAGTGACGAATCCCGGTCTATGCCCATAAATAGCCACTCAGGTACACGGAAGTCTTATTCTCTTTACACCATCTGACTGAATTTGAATGGTTGATGAAAAGCCAGCTCTGGTTCTCCTTGTACAGTCGGGTAAAAACTTCAATTCTAGTGTCGAGGTAAACAAGTCCTAAAATCACGTTGGTACAAGTGATGTCTCTCGGTACCTAAAAATAGCCACCCAGGTACACGGAAGACTTATTCCCTTCACACCAGCTGAGTAAATTTGAGTGGTTGATGAAAAAACAGCTCTGGTTCTGTGCCGGTGCGCAATGTGAGGCGACGCCGCCGCCAAGGTTGCGGTAGCCTCGCTGTTTGTGGAGCGTGACGACGACGTGTCGGCACCCACGCCGTGACGTCACTCCTGCACCTGTTGCTAAACTACTGTATTTGTTCAGAGGTAAACAAGTACCTGTTAATACTGTTGGTTGTTTTGCAGTATTGCTGCGGTCATGTGTTAAGTTATTAAAATTGTTATGTATCTGCCTGCTAATATTGTTTACCTGTGAAGCCCTCTTGACTACGACCCTTTATTTTAAGTTAGCGAAGAAGGTCCTTATGAAGCTGTTGGGTCTTAAGATCCAGTGCTTACTTTCTTTCTCCTTTCTAATTGACGGGCAATGCGTTTGTTACACCTTGGTTGTTGCTGAGGGCTACACTGACCACTTACCACCTACTTGCTCGTTTAAAGGGTCTTTGAGTAAAAAAATTGTTTCTGATGCTTTAAGGTTTTTAAGGCATTGGTGCTAAGTCGAAGTCAATATTTGTGGTGGTGGTAGGACTCCAAATTCCATAATCCGAGTAAGGAGATTAAGTGTGTATATTTGATGAAATAAATTAAGCAAGACCTTATCTACCATACTTACAGTTGTCTAAGTATGCCAGAAAAATAAATAAAGTCATGGTAAAAGAACACTCCTGATATCGTGGTAGAAAATGTTTTCCTGACACTATCTTCTTCATAAGATCCATGACTAAGTCACGAACTTGAAATTCAAAAATATAAAACTGAAATATTGAACAACGAATTTCACGCGGTAATAACGGTGAAATTTCTCCACATTCCAAACTTTTTTCAGAGTCACGAGAGATCGCTCGCGAAATTTGTGAATCTTATATTGCATTGTTACTTAGAATTTCACGATAAGAATAAGGCGCAAGGAACAATGTGATTTAACCCATTGGTGCAATACAGGGCACAAGTTTCTGATCATCACCAGGAAGCTTTGGAGAATACTACTTTCTTGCTGATTGATGGAAGAGTTAGTGACCAATCAAAGGGTCCGAAGCTATTCACCATCGCAATACCTCCTACATGATTATTGAATGGCAGAAGGTTCCATGTTCCCGTCGAATACTGAAAAATTATCTCGATGTATTACCATTAGCGGTCATCCATCCACTATGGAGCGCGCTTGTTGATATTTGTCTCTTCCTGGTAAACTTAGTCACCATCACTTAAAATGGACTTAAGCGTGGCTCGGTTTATGAAAACCATAGTAAAAAAATCATTTTTCGTAGCCAATTTATGCAAAGAAATATAATCCTAATACATATACATATACCTCCACTACATTTGCTGTCAAGAGCATAACATTATATTTTTTAGTTATTTGGATTCGACTGACAATTTAATAAATCGTTCACATTGTAGGTTTAGTTAAACCGTAGTTTGATACAATATTAGAAACAAGAGTCATACTCATAGTATAGTAGTGCGTGCAAAAAGTCAATCGCCCCTTCTCATTGTGGAATTAAAAGTAAACAGGTGTGAAATTAAGCTTATTTTTTGTCCGGTCACTTTAACTTACGGCCCGCACTTTTCCTACCCGCGGCCCGCCACTTACATAATACCCCTCTATTACGGTACAAATCACCTAAACGCCCGCTTATACTTTTAAAACTCTATAATTTCGCACTAAACAGAGTGATTTAGGTGTTACGTCTCGTTATAAATTCCCACTTTTGTTTTTTCGACCGCACCAATTACGGGCGGTTTTGTTCCGACAAAGACTTTTTTGCGGGAATTCGGACGGCTGATTGATAGGCGATTACTTTTGGTTTTGATTCCGAGATGCTTCCGAGTTGCTTTGTGTTCGGTAACAACGGTTCCAAGTGGTGGACCCTTCTCCCGATAGATTTTACAGGATTCTATCTTGAAGTCTCTCTGTATGTGTCAGATGGTTATCAATAGGGTTTCAGTGGGTAAAAGTCCCGAATTAATTCACAAAACCCTAATTATTTCAGTTATCGAGTTACTATACACTAAGTAAGGCATTTTAAAGTTACGTTCAAAATGACTGCAAGTCGACTTCAATTATTTTGTCATACTATTACTCAATACCTAATAGGTACCTGTCGTTGTGAAACTTAACTAAATACTGCATAGAATTAACGCGTACCTAACTCAGAATAACTTATTACTCGTACATGCAGGAGAAACACCTATTAGCGTTGTATGTAAATAAATACTAGGCACTCAGAACAAGAAGTCTTTACCAACGAATTGACTTTCAGAACTTATAATTTCTTGGGCACTTAATCCAACGGCTCCATTCCAACATCAATAGCAACTCGTGGTTTTCGGCGCACGTGTAAAATTATCTACGCGGATTAATATAGGTATTGCTTGTAACATAATGTATTCAAGGCTTTTCTGTTTAGTGGATAAATAGCGGCCTTCTAAAGGAAACTGCACTAACGTTTTCTCTGTAGCTGGCAACGTAGCAACATTGTTGGGAGCTGAGAGCTTTTGTAACCGTTTCTCGGTGTTACTAGTGCAAACATGGACCACGACGAATCCGTACGTGGCTGTTTGCTAACCATTTGACCCGACTCCACTCGCACCCACTAACCTACTGTGCGATAAGAAACGCCAGATCGTGCGAGCGTACATGAATTTGACACCTATTCTCGAGTCTGAGAGCACAGTATTGATCAACAATGCCTATTCATCTCTTTGATGTAATGATGTGTAGTCGGTATCAACTGTTTATTTACTGCCTGAATTTTCGCTCGAAAAGGTCCTACGTTGTGATGGGTGCAAGCGAACAGCGGATGTAATGCAGGGTGAATAAGAAACATTTTTGCTTATCGCTAATGTGAGCATGAGTTTTTTCAGACTAATCGACAAGGCGATTGTGACTGGCAGAAGAGTCTTCAGGCTTACCGTTAGTCGGGACCGTTCGGTAAATTAATTTGGTAATAGACAAATTCAAATGATAATACGTTATGGAAGTACTTTTCGATAAATTCGTACAATGTGTGGAGATGTAAACACTAGTTTAAAAAAATTTTGTGACAGAAGCAATATAGTATTTATTTTTCATGATTTTGAAAATGTGTAATAATAATGGGGGTTATTAACAGAATAATCTTGGTACGATGCCTACCTTGGATTGTTTAGATAATATTATGATTTAAAAAAATATATTTTAGGCCTTTTTTATGTTATTTAGGTAGTATTATTATATATATTTTAAATATTCCTTTTTAAAACGTCGATAGTTTAACACGGTACAACAGGTAAAAGATTTACCGAAGCGTAACAAGGGCTAATCTTAGATAAATTTTGATTTGGTAGATAGCAAGTCTAAGCGATACAGCAACAGCAGCATACACCGTAGTGTTAATAATAGGATCTTATTACCGCCCTTTAGGTCCGAAACCTTAAAAAAGACAACAATATTTATCGATCGTGCAACAAACCGGAATCGCGGGGCGCCGGCGCGTCTTCTTCGAGTGCCGCACACTGATCGAACAAACACTTGGCGGGTACTTCACATACTTAACTATTGCTTGCTTGTTTCAGTCCTGTCGAGTTCTTTAAATTGCGTTTAGAAAAACAAAGCTACGTTTCATTGATCTAAATAATGTTATAGACGTTTAAAACGAGTCTTAAAACGAATTTTATAATTATTACAAACCAATTTACGCCATCTACTGGATCAGGTATAAAACTCTTAGTATATTTGTTTGTAAACTTTTACACAAATTAATATTATGAGAATCTGCGTAGCGTAAATAAACATAAATATTTACAATATTTTTTTTATAACGCCTCTGACTACTGTTACTAACGGTCATTACATACAATATTCATGTTTGTATTTTCGACCAAACTAAAATTCCCATCTTCCGATGTCTAATTGTTAAGATAAATTAACCAAGTCATTTGAATAGCTTATCAGTTAACGGTAAAGATTTGTTTACACACAGACAACTACAAAAGCTTCCGGCTATTAGCAAAAGCTCAATTTAGAAGAAATCTTGTTAACTTTACAACCGCATAAGTCAATTAAGTTCCTTTATATGACCATTAAAGCAAATGTTTATGAAAGTGTAGAAATGGGTTGAAAAAAATAGACGGGCGTATAATTTCGAACAAACTACTACAGAAAAATAAATGAGAAGCAAGATTGGGGAAGATAAGGTAATCCGTGTCGAGTTTATTTGTTTTTAATTATTCAGTGGCGCGAGTCCGCCCCTGGATAATGACTCTATCGCGATTTATGAGTGCCCGCGGCCCTTTTGTTTTTTATTCCACCTACTTGCGAGTGATTGAAGACTCCTGGTTTTGGTCGAAGCAGATTAACAGGGTGGATCGCCTCTACATAGGTATAGCCATGGAAATTCGATTATGATGAAGGATTATCACAGATTATGTGACGATATGATTATAATTGTTATAATTTCATTATTGGAATCACTCAGTAATTTTATTGTATACAATCAAGAACTTGGCTTATATAGGCTACTTACTACTGTATATATGTGACGGTTAGTGGTCACTATCGATCATAATGACAGTAAAACTGACCATAGAATGACTGCTTCAAGGCATCCACTTTAGGTGTGCCTGCAGTCCAATCAACGTATACGAGTAGCTTGAAGCAGTGGATACATTCAATCGCACAAGCTGACTGAAGCAGTCCGACTATGACATGCCTCACCGAAAGTATACAAAGACATACCTAGAAGGAGACCTGGAATCAAATTCAATTATTAACAGTATATAATAATTACGAATTTGAAATCCGTAACTTAAATTAATTATACTATTGCCCCAGACCCAAAAAAATAGACAGAGAGATCGTATAAAATTATTACTAAACAAGTTACGCACAAAAATCTGTCACTCGCTGGCCATATACTACTTAGCGGTGGGCTTCATATGGTTGAACTGCTACCTACTTATTAACGTTCATCACTTTTCGGCTCGATGGCTCCGTCTATTCTTTGTTATGGATCTGTGACTATTGCATTATTAAGTAGCATCTCAAAGGTATTATGAATTACTCATAGCCCCTAACATCTAGAATCAGCCACGGTGATAAAGTTAATCTAAGTTTCAAGGCGCCAATTGATTTTCAGACGAAACTAATATTGGATTTTAAATTAAGTAAGGATACTAAACAAAAATCTGAACGTAAACTGATTCACTCATTACAAATTTGCAGTTAATGAGTCACTCATTAGAAACGGTTTGATAACGTTATCGGGCGATCGCTTTAAGCCTTTTAACGTTCCATTGCCGAGCGGACAGCGACACGCAATCCATGCATTACGAATGTTTGCAGTGGAAACTGTACATTATGTAAAAAGACATTGATAAGAAAGTAGTAGTAGTAGTAAGATAGTAGGGGATTTAGTTAGCTCTCAAAGTTTCTGTTCTGTTCGGGCTCTTCGTTTACCTACCATCTAGCTCCCCGGGACTCCACTTAAGGTAGGTAGGTACCTAAGTTTTATTCACCTTACAAATTAAGGGTTAAGTTATATAATTATATAGGATTTTTATTAGGTATGATATATTACTTAAATAATGAAATAGGTTATTTAAAATAAACAATGAAATAACTTATTTAAGTTAAGTGATGAAATAGATTATTACTATCAATTATAACTAAATAATTTATCTAGTTATTTAAGTTAGTAAACTCGAAAATTGATTGATGCTTTGGCACTATACAGCTTCGTGGTATCGCTACGTTAGAAAAATTTAACAAAAAAGTTAAAAGTTGTTGCTCCGCTTTTGCGGTGTGTCTGTGAGTCATCGGAAATAAGAAACAACAGCTGTGGTTTAAACATTTTTGCATTCAACTAGATTATTGTATGCTAAGTTAAAATACTTTCTTTTTACGTGTAGATACATGGATATTCTAGGCCTACTAGGTCATCAATTTAATACTGAATATCTAAATATTGAATTCAGTCAAACAACAAATACATAATACTAGGTATATACGGACATGTTTGCACATTATAGAATGATACCTATACCTATATAACAAACAACATCCCGTCACCTAAAAATCTTAGAAAACATGGCTTATCTAATAATTATTGATGGCACGAATAATCTAGAACGATTATTATTATTTAACAGGAATTTGTAATCTCATAACCCAAAATTTAACTTGATGATAGGATTGCTTGCGTAGCGATGCGATGGAGATTTGGGTTCGATTCCCGGGGACTTCGTGCATGAATACATTTGTTACGTAACATCTGTTTATTATACTTACCACATAGTAAATATCTAACTAGATGCATGAAATTGAAATGTCGAGTCTTCGGAGTATTGTCCATGCCATTTGTGACACAGGCAAGCTTAATGCGAAGCTATTCGCGTCAAGTAAGCGTGTATAATATTCTGTTATTTTATTTATTTTACCATATTTATTAATATACAGTATGTAATTTTATTGCAGAATAAGAAAGCCTTGCAAGTCACCGAACGGCAGTGACTTGAGCAATGCAAAAAAAACGGACTGAATAATAAATCGTGGTACGTGACACACGACTAGTCAAACAAATTAGCCAACTAGTTTTCCTTTCGAAAATCCAATTCTAGAATTACTTTTAGGTTCAAAAAGTCGTGACCTGAGTACAATTGTACACAAATCGATTCGGTTTCTTTCAGTGCAATATAACTGTTTATTGAGTAATCCATTACCTTAAAACTGTTTTAATTTCGCCCCAGGATTATAAAGGAGTGTATTGTGCTTGCTTAGTGCAACTCATTGGCGCTTAGCCAATTTTATTATTTGTTCACGGGTTCAATTACCTAATGTAGTCAGTGAATTAATAAGCATTTTCTTTTTTATATAAACGGGTATGACGAAAGGCATTCAAACTCTGTAGGCGGGAAATCGATGGTACAACATATAAGTAATTTTGTATTGACACTTACACCTTGTATCTAGGTTTGCACATATAGTGCTCTGAATCCAAAAGAATTAAGACACAGAAATGACGAATAGATAATTTAATATTAGCTGGAAATCGAACCCGGGAATGTCAACTGAAGTTTACAGGATCTATGTAATGCTAACATCCGTCGTAAGAAGAGAGAGGGCAGAAAAGCTGATAAAGAATAACTAAATGTTTACCCTTACGAGCCTTGTACCCTTAAGAGCACGGAAACTTTTGTAACATTGTTTGTAATAAATGTACTAACTAATTATTTTGTAATAAATGTAATGTCTATTATGGTAATCATTCAAGATGACTTTCACATCAGACATGTTCGTTTGACAACTTCACGACATTGTAAACGAATGATTAAAATTGTACAGAATTAGGTTAACATAATTAGTAACATTTTATTCTAGAAAGTCAGCAGGTTTCAGTTTATCTATAAGTAGTTTTAAATTTTAATCCTATTATCTTACTTAGAAAAAGTAAAAGTTGTCAGTCGAAATTGTTTCCGGAATTAAGTTAAGTCCTTCGTAATAGATATCTAATCCACCTATTGTTTTAAGAATTTTCAACTTACAGACATCTGGCGATCAGGCTAGCACTGATAAGATAAGGAGATCCCTTGTTAGGCAAAAATATTTATGTCCTTAACTTTGATAATGAAACCTTTAAAGTTTGGTAAACACTTGTGACGAATCCCAAACGGAATGGAGAACTTTAATAAAGCTTTATTACAGATTTTACAAAGTTCTGGACGTAAAGATACACGTAATAATCAAAATATGTAATTAACATTGATTAATACTTGTGTAACTGCAACCAACTTGGACGTTAATGCTTTTTAACTTAAATATTTGGTTAATTGGTTAAAATTAGTATAACATTTTTTTTATTAATTTAATTAATTATCTGGATCCTTCAACATCCACCATCAATACTAATTAATTGATGTATTACTATTAATTGTTTGTACTAAAGAGATTGTTTTCTTAGTTCATATCTACACACACTTGGCCATTTACATAACAGGGATTTAATGTTTTTTGATTTTGACTTTTAATTCTGCATTACTTTTTCTTTCAATATTTGAACCACGTCAAACCGTACCTATTTAAAACCGAAATGTCGTATAATCTATGACAGTTAGGTCCACAGATAACATTTACCCGTCGTGTTTACAACCTCCGGCTGAGTTAATTGTTTTATAATTCTGCCCGTAGATTCTACCCCTTTACCGTAATAAAACTTTCCCGAAACATTTTATTGCTCGCCTTTTTTTGGAACGACTACCGCTCTGTTTATGTTCTGTGTGATTTTTATGTAATTTATGGATTTTGTTATGAATTTTGTGTAAAGTTAGTTAATTCAATTATTTATTTTATCTTAGCAACAGCTTACTTAATAAACGTCAAAACTTAACAATATAAATTTCATTATAAAAAAAATAAATACTAATTTACATCATTACAAAAACCCATTAATAATAATTTAACGATATCTTATAGTAATTCCTAATTATTCGATAGACAATACCTATGTTATAGACAAATACCCTCAAAAGGATTTTAGGAATTATTATTATAACAGAAGGGAGCATATTCGTACTTACTGTTATTGGTTGATGTGTCGATAAAATTGCAGTAATGATGGTCACGGCCAAACTGCGGTGGCGAGGAGAAACTATATTGCCAGATAGAAAACGAGGCCATACCGATAGATTCCTGGTATTACAGACTTCTGGGTTTAACTACAATTTTTCTATGCAGTATGTAATCCTACTCATGTATGCTATGTTCCTGGTTACGAACATCTGTTTTTAAAGCTTTTAGGACCCTACTGTACTATTTATCGAAATGCAGAGGCGGTCACCCATCCAATAACTGACTGCGCCCATACAGTTGCCTAACTCAGTCGATCATTTGGGCGTTCATTAGATACATATCAAAGATTATTTCATTGAGTACCTACTTAACGAACGTAAGATCTACGAAAGTCTATTAAAGACTCAGTACTAGTTGTAATCCTATACAGAACTTTTCGCTTAACAGTTGCTATCAGGTAAGTTACATATTTTTTTAAGGTAGGTAGGTACACACTCAGACCAAAAATATATAGACTCCGCCTTTGGAACAAAATAGTGTAGTCGAAAAAACATAACGTAAATAACAAATAACGTTTTCCGGTACATCACTCGTCATTCTCTGTGACATATGTCAAATCGTGAAAAAAAAATAAAAAATGTATCATTATGATATGGCAAGGCGGCAGTGAATACATTGAAAACCTGAATAACGGAATGAACGGAATTACAACTATAAAAGTATGTTCAAAGATTCTAATTTAAATAAATAAAATAATCCTTCCTATGCCAATACATAATTTTAAATCCCTAAAGCGAAGTACTTATGTACCGAGGTGCATAAGAACGACACTATCCCATTTTAGTGTTACCGAGAAAAGTCGGCTAGCCTTGCAAGTCCAGCAGTGACCAACGCAAACGGTCGCGGCAAAAAGTTTAAATGGAATTTCAGCTTTACTTTAGTGCGCATGACCTTCTAAGAATCGTTAGAAGCCGTAACGGTACTCACGTCGGTCCCCAGGTATCGCCTCGGTACGCTGTTCGCCTAGTTGTAATTATTTGAAAACGTTTTCAACTTGACAGTCCAACCTTTTTACTTCGGGTGCTATGAGGACTTTTCAGGTGTACTCATAATTGATGCGTGAAAAATGTTTGTTACCGTCAAGGTTTAGGTATTTTTGAGTGAAATTATGTTTGTGTACGTGAGTTTTTAAGAGGTTTGCAAGCAGTAAATGTAGGAAGCTGGCTAAGAGTTACGCGTAATGGTTACTAAAGCAAGATTGGAGATAAAATATTTTTCTAAAATCTTAAAATTTTCTCTATTATGCCAGTTACGAGCAGACATAGGTAGTAACGCATGAATTCATATAGATCTACCTTAGTAAGGAATCGAATGTGAGACTCAGCAGGCAGAATGGCTCAGTATCGAAGAGCAGTCTATAATATGGACATCAAAACATACAAAAAAGCCCCAAATGTAGCCTACACCATACTTAGTCGACCGGTCTGCCTCCCACACAAGACAGTCTTCCCATGAAATACTGCGCACTCAAATATCCTATATTTACATTTTTTTAAATGTTCATCACTCGAACCCAATATCTGAGTATAGACTGCTATTATGAACTATATGCATGTAGGTACATTTAGATTTTCCCTATAAATGACTATGAGAAAATAAAAAAATGAATTGCGGACATATATCTAATTTTAAAGTACGTATACTAATTAAATATTTTCACTTGTCTTAACAAAGAAAACATAGGCATAAACTGCAAAGCTTAAGAGTTAACTTACTATAATTTTCTCAAAGATCTGTGAAGTCTACCAATCTGATGGCCAACGTGATGAACTATACTTTGTGGGCACAACATTCTGAGAGAAGAACGACTCAAAAAGAGACAAAAACTGTGGGTTGCAACGTTATTAAAAATAACACATAATTTGTATAATTATGTAACTTTCGATTCAGCTAACGAAGTAAACTTTAAAAAGATAGGTACCTACCTACATTTTATCTATGTTATACGTTGACATAACATTCTACATTTAGCTGTAGGTATACTTACATACAATCTAGGATTTTGAATTGGGTTATGATGTATATCTATTGTCGAAGATACCCTCACTAATGCATTGAATGAAGCCTAGCCTAAGCTATTGCCATTGATATATTTCAAGTTTCTGGTGAAATTTTACTGTCAAAAAATCAATCTTATGTTTCATCCATAAATAAAACACGTCGTATGTTTGAACAAATCCTACGCAACGCCACCCACTTTTCGCAGGCGACGAATCGGTGTTCAAAAACCACTTAACGACAAATGACACCAAATATTGACAGGCTGTAGCATAAAAACAAAGGGATGGAGCCGGGGGCGGGCCGGTGTCAATCTCAAGAACAAATAAACCAATGTTTGACGAACGAATTACGTGACAACTTTAGTTTATGTGTTTGCACCGATATTGCTTTGTTCTGCATAGGGTTTCGGGAAGTTAGACTGAAGAAATGCCACAACAACGCCGCTTTTTTACAGCGTTCTATAAAATAATATGTCATAATCGCATAAACTTTTTTTCATCTTAATTTTGTTGTCAATTCGTGCGATTGTGATACAGAAGTCTAGTTAACTGTGTCAGACGAGAATGTTAATTTTTATTATTATTATCAAACATTATTACAGTCATTAGGTATTTATTATTGTTATCATAGCTATGCATAGTAGATATTTACCTACCTTCTGTACAGTTTTTATAAGGATAACTTAAGAAGTATTTTGTTAACAATTTATTTTTTCCTATCAAACTTTACGTGGTTGATGAGCAAGGTGGATCGTGCATAGGGCTATCTGAAAGTTTAATTTTTGCATGTTTCTTCGTTAATGAGTAACTTGAGAAAAGTCAAGATATGTTTAAGATTACTAAAATAAAATAACACATTATAACAATTTATCTTACTTGGAACCACTATTATTTTGAACATTTAAACGGTTGTGACTCAATCATCAAGAGTTAAACGAATTTGAATTAAAATTAGCTCATAGACAAATCTTGTCAGGACATGATATGTTATGGCCTGAACATGTTATAACCCAGGGGTCATAAATATGTTCATTTTTTGCGCGCAAAGCCGCGGACTTCGACTAGTATTACATAAACCATCGATAAATACTTTACGATAACGGTTCTAACAATTACTGGTAAACCTTCACACACACTTCACATGATGTCGCGAGCCGTGAGAGTTCGTCGTGGGAACACGCTGTGATTGCACCCTGCGCGGGTTCGACTCTCGGCAGAGGCACGCCGCGTGACGGTGGGGTGCGAAACGCGATTCCGACCTCGCATCCGGAACTCTAATTTATGTCATTAAATTTTTAAGTAATTGGTTCTATTCCCCATTGTTTTAACCCCTTGCCCTGTGTACGGTTTTATTTGAACTTAACAATTGTAAACGCGCTGGGCGTGCATGGTCCATAAAACGAGTATGTCAGTCACTTCGGGTAATGAAATATGAAATCCGTACGTATTTTAAAATATTATATGACCTAGTCATTAATTTACTAAATATTAGTTTCCTTAAGTAATTATAAAAATATTGTTTAAAGATCACCATAAACTAAACTAAAATAATTTCTTTAATATTGAATATATAATAGGCGACAAAAAAAATTAATATCCTCATATTAAATTACTTTATCTACTACCTTTTACAATAACTTTAAGCAATTATCTTGTTAGATTTACTACGAGGCTATAAATAACAATATGTATGAAATATAACTATAGACGTAAATAATTAAAACTTTTGCATGTCACATCACTGTTATGCAAAATCCACACGTCATTGTCCTTAGGGAGAGCACACATTAAGTGGGAATAGTGTTTAAATTAATGCCGTTAAACACTGGGGCGGTTTTTTGTGGGATTAGGCTCATTCGATCCCGGGGGAGGAAAGCCCGAATTCTATCAACTATAGCGGGGCCTTGATTAAATTCACCCCTTGCATGTTGACAGCAATTGATTGAAATGCCAGCTTCCTTGAGGCAATCGACTTGGTTATGTTTCGTCGGAAGTGGTGAATAAATCTTTTTACCAGATAAAATATGTTCAATGGTCGTAAATAACTACGACGAGAATGTGGGATGATGTGTTGTCTTAATTAATTGTATATCAAATGCATAGCGTCCAAAGTTATATTTGGCTATTAATCGTATCTTTATCAAAACCAGATAATACACTTTTAAGATTTTATTAGTCAAATTGCTTTAGTTTCAGAGATCATTTCAAGCGGTTCTGGCAATCGTTAGATAGCAATCGTTTATTTATACTTAAGTTGGTTTTCACAAACCTGTAAGAGTAACGCAAATGAATATCTAAGCTTACTTTAACTATAAGCTGAGACCCATGTCTATAGCTACACCATTAGATAAAGAATAGGATTACAAGACGTAACGCATTTCTTCTTAAAAATTACATAAAACCATTAAGAGAAGAATTAACAGCGAATGATAGATACGTTCTATTCCTTAATTTATCGGATTATAATTCCCAATTGCTAGTAGGTTTAAGGCTACAAAGTATAATTACCATAGTATACCTATTATATTTATCCATCTACCATATTATTAAAAAGAAATTTACGAGTAGAGTACTAACCTATGCCCATATCCTCGTTAGCAATTCGTGTAAATAAAATGTTATTATTGAATATATTATTGAATAACATTTAGACATGGACGTTACAATAACAGACATTATACTGTTATAAACTATTTTATGTGTTAAAACATGTTCCAAGTGTGTAACATCAGTTAACTACATATAATAGATATTCTGTTTCAGATAATAAAGCTAATTTTAAATTTTACTTTACGTGTATTCAGATGTTTTGAAATTGAAACCGTAAATAATATTTTACGTAGGTATTACACAAGGAAATTTAATATTAATGTTATAATTTATTAAGAATGAAAATGAAAAATTAGTAATTTTTTTCCATTATTATTCAATTTTAAGGAAATGTTTTACGCACGAGTATAAGAATTATGCATCATTATGTATTTGATTATGACATACCTATGTATTTACTTAATTATTTATATTTGTTGTTACGAAACATGTCACTTTAAAAATGTTATAATTAAGTGCCTAATAGGTATTTTTCAGTCGGGACAATAAATAGAGGTTGCAAATAATAAGTAAATAGTACCTATTAGTCGTAATTAGGTACAAAATTACACCAGTGTCCTCTTCGAAATACACTTATGGGTACTTTTAAGGAAAGAGACTAGGTAGGTACTTCTAAGTT
>LGAG01000038.1:501425-529827 GCA_001278395.1 Lerema accius | reverse complement strand
TTTTTAATCGCGTGGCGAGGCGAGCGTACGCCTCGCCGCCGCCTCATGCAAATCAGAATTTTGTTTGCCGACGGTGCTTGCACCTTCTCGACCTTAGTTTATGATGTAAACAACATGCATACTGTACACCTCACCTGAACATGACTTAGGATTTTTATACTCGATACCGGCTACTTAACTTTGTTTATCTGAAAATGCCTTTATTTCGATCCGAAACGTATTTGTTCATCCTAATATTTTAGTGCGTGTTCTTTCACGAGATCATTGAACTTTTTTACTCGAACTAACTTTTTGTTTCTTACGAGTTAGCTGACGTCAAACTGTTTGTTCTCTATTTTACTTTTTATACGAAGCGCATCGCTATTAGAGGTGCGGAGTAGGTGTAGAATGAAACAATTTGCACAGCTGTAGCTGTTCACGCTACAGTTCAAGGCTGGCAGCGGAGGCTCGCACTGATCTGGCGATCATTGATGATCACGTACAATGTGGCTCTTTGTTGCGAGCCACAATGGCTTATTCAATTTTAGCCATATTGACTAGGTCACTGTACAATGTATTCTAAACAACTTCTGTTTCGGTTCAATGTCTTGTGGCCGACTAATTTGTTGATTAAGAACAATTTGATTTTGTTAAGGTTTCTTGATTGTATCTAGTTTGTATTAAGTTAATAACTTTAGATACCTATTAAGGTAGGTAACAGGTACCCACTAACAATTTATATTTATGTCTTACTAGCTGACCTGATAGACGTCGTTCTGCAACATATTGTCTTATACAAAGATACCATCGAAATTTGATGCTGGTCAATTCCTTAAAGTTGTCCTCGCTTATCAAAACAAAATAAACATAGATTTAGCCAAATCAATTAAGCTACAATAGCAAATATTGCATCTTCTTCATATACCTAGGTACTTAGATTGAGCGAGGGAGACAGAAATTCAATCTCAAATCGGTAGTCTCTTTCCCACTTGTAACGGTAAATCGATAACAATTTGTTGTTTTCCATCAGGTAGGTACCTACTATCTATATCCATTTCTAAGAATTTCTAATTTCGCCTCTACCTAGTTCCCTTTAAGCTCCTGGAATACTTACTTCTATTGTTTTAAATGGGTGTACTACGTTCAATTTTAAGCTGAGTTTTACTGCCTTATTGTTAGAAAGTATTGTTTTATTACTGGTCGTTTACTAATTGGTTATCTACTGATCTGATTTATGGCGAAATTTAAGTACCTTTTTAGTAATATAGTACCTACGGTCAGCATCAAAAGATAATGACCTTAGTATGGTAGTAGAATTATGACTACTTATTTAATAATAGTACGGTCAGCATCAAAAGTAAATGACCTTAGTATTATTAGTAGATAGTTTATTGATTTAGTTACCTATGTAGGTAGGTAGGTAGTACCTGATGTAACTCAAAATTTGACACTATCTATGAATAATACCCCACACTCATAGATTATAGATCACACACTTGCATCATGTGGCATAAATACTATGGACATCTGGGTACCTAGACACACACACACACTTCCATCCTGATCGAGAAAAGAAGAGTTGATAATTAAAATTCATCTTTTAAATTTCTGCCTCCCTGGGAATCGAACCCAGGACCCACTGAACATTACGTACGGCATAATAAGCATAGCTGTTTACAGGTCAGTGTGCAGGTTTCCTCACTATGTTTTCCTTTACCGAAGCGAGTGACAATTACTTCCTAATACATACATTTTAATAATAGATGGTTTATTTTTCTCTGTCCTAGGACAATGTTTTGGTGACACATCAGATGTTACATGGACAACGCTTACCACTTTCGACCATCTTGCAGGTAGGTATACCACTCATTTGGATATTTCAGCCGAAAATGTTTGTGGGTTTTGCTCCAAGCAATTGTGCAAAATTGATAGGTTATAAGGGTTGTAAAAATGGTAAATAAAAAACTATTTCATATTAAAAATTTATTACATTACCTCTTATTGCTATTACAATATTTTCTTTCTTATAATTATGTTAATTTATTTAGGTACAAAAAAATTGCCTATATTTTTTAATTTAAAAAGTAAATTATAATTTAATTGTACCTACTCAGATAATTTAGTAAGAATTATAAAATGTTAATGATAGTAGGTAATACTATAGGCATCGCTATGAAATGCTCAGAAACTGTTTTTCTTTGCACAGCTGTTAGAAACAATGTTTACATACATACTCTACAAATCAATAACATTAATGTACACAGTGAATAATATGTTGTTATTACTTATATGAGCATAACAACACACTCGTAACTTTAATTTTTTTTTGGCTGATGATAGGTACCTACTAATATTTTATTATGAAATGATAATAAGGTATTTGTTATTAGCGAGGGTGACGTAGTTAGAAATGACTAGTGTCTATAAAAAATTAAGAATAAAAAAATATAATGTTTGAAGCGCGCTCAGTAGGAAAAGTTTTTGAAAAAAAAATCAAGACTAACATTTTCGAAAACTTTTTAAAATATTATTACTATTTGGCAGTATTTGGTTAGTGGCCAAAATAAGTGTCAGAATTTATTATACCGCCCATCCAAGTATAAAAGGAAAGTATGTATTATAAAAAAATCTGTATTTAAAATCTTACAAAATATAACCTGTAGGTAAATACGTACTGTATAGCCTTATCGTTTAATAATAGTTTATAAGCACAGGTATCACGGTATAACAGAGAATGTAGGTAGGCAGCAATATCAGTGGAGATAGGTTAGGTCCATTCTCCGCAAAATTGTTAGACCGTGAAACGGTTTCACGCCTGTTGCCATGGCAGTTGTCAATGTGCGATCTCAATTTAATGAAATCTGTTGTACCATTTCCTTTTATATAGGTATTCCGTTTTGGTCAAATAATAGAAATACAAAATATTATATGTTCGTACCTAATAGACAATCTTTGAATCAGAAAATAAAAATTGTATATCTATTAATAAGTATTTATCTACCTACTCGTATGCGTTCAATATTATTAAGTAATTGAGACAAATGTTATTAAAATTTCTTTACCAATTACAAGATTTTTAATCTAATTTATAAATGAATTACACCTTTACATAACTCCAAATAGCAATAAGTACCTACAATAACATCCCAAAAACATGAACCAGTTATTTTAAGTAATCCATTTCAAATTGCAGCTAAAAAGGAAGCGTTCACAATTCGCAAATAAAACAATCAAATTAACATTTCCACTTAACGACGATTTATTGCCAGCACAGAAAATATCGAGCAGTCGAGCACTACAGAAATAAAATCCTCTCACACCTCTGTACGAGTGAGAACCACTACAGGCTTTACGCATCGGAAGTCATTTAATAATTGCCGGTGTAATGCTTGTGTTTAATAAAAAGCGAGTATCAAACACTCCGAGCGTCCTAATTGGCGCGAGGTGTCACTAATGACAACCGCGAGTGGCGGGAGTGCACTGCAAATTAATAATTATCGCGCCTGGCAACACTGAGGTGACGATGTTCCGCAATATGGCCGCGGCGCATTGTTGGCGCGAACGTCGTTTCCATTTTCGATTATGAATTCGTTATGTTGCTTTTTTAATATTAGTGGCAAGTGCGTTTGTATTTTATAGCTACATACTCGTATTTACATAATTATTTTAGAAATATTTTTATTGTTTCATCATATTCGCTCTTTTATGTAGTACGTACCTAATTGAGATTCGTTATTTATTAAATGGTTAGCATTTATTTTTATTTTTATTTGAGAATAATTTTACGTATTTAAATATTATTGTACGCCAATAAATCGGATTATTTTCATCATTAATCTAAAAAATAGACACGTACCTATTTGTACCTAGGTAGGTATAAGCGATACCTACTTAAGTTGTCAAATAGTAGGTAATTGATGTCAATACTAGCAAATTTTTATACCTATTTATCAAAAGAAAATAGAAGTGTTTCACGCATAATTATTGATTTTAAAACCTAAACCAAGTTTTAAACCAAGTTAGCTATGTCATAAACTGATCTAGTAAAAAAAATTGCAAATCATATAGAATACGACTCATAATGTTATAATGGACGCTAAGTATTAGGCAAGAGCCGAACCGGTTGGACACAAACAAGACCGCATACGTAAGAGCAAGCTATCATCATCTCTCCTGACGAGGGGCCCACCCCCTATCGAGTACGAGAGACCTACGACCCCCTATCTCGTGTAGACTTAGCGACATTTAGAACGGAACATAGAGTATTCCTCAAACAATATACTACCAATCAAGTACCTACCTAGTCCAATACTCATTTAGTATTAAACTAAACCAATGATATTTAAAGCACAAGCAGATAAATGTTATAATATATCGGTGTGAAGACTCGAAATGTGCTCTATTGCACATTTTTTTAAGAACGAAAGAGACGGCAAATAATTATCGTAGGCACAATAATGTGGCATGCACTATAGCGTGGTAAACTTTTTTCGGTAGTTTACTCGTTCTAAGGATGTAGGTAATAGATATATCTCTACCATAAAAGGTCATTAATTTTAATCTGGATGTATGAATTTTAAAACATTGCTTCATGTATGTTCGATGTAAATTGTAAGTTTTTTTGTGCCGAAGAAACGATTTGCTGTGGTTTTATTTTGGGGAAATATGGAAATTACTGAGACAATTTATTTTAAATTAAATAACGTAAATAAATTTTAAACCAGTAAACAGTGTTACTTACTAAACGATGGTTTAGTAGTACCGTTAACAGAAATTAAAAACTTTATAGGTGGACTAATTAATTCATATATATTGCACTAGCAATCGCCCGCGGCTCCGCCCGCGTAATTTTCCAGTTTTCGCAATATTTTTTATTGCTGCTCCTCTCCTAATCATCTTAGCGAGATATTATATAGCCTTCCTCGATAAATGGACTAACTTATCTTACACTAAAAGTATTTTTCAAATCTGGCCAGTAGTTCCTGAGATTAGCGCCTTCAAACAAACAAATATACAAACATACAAACTCTTCAGCTTTATAGATATTATTAGTATAGATAATTCAATACTTTTTAATTCACTAAATTTAATTCCTAGAACACCTACAAAAACCAGTAAACCAGCACAATAACATAGTCGCCGTAATGTTGTCACCTAAAATAATTCTAGAACGGTATCACAAATACAGGCCACGTCGCAACCCACTTCCAAGACTGTCATATCATCTAAAATTTCATTGCAAAAGTTGAGTTTTGTTCGCGAGAAGTTTTCAGTTTCCCGACATTTTAATACTGGAGTCGTCACACTTGAATAGGCCTAGTGTACATTATCTGGGCCCGGAGTCCGGAGGGTGGTTCGACCCGATCGGACGGCCGCTTCCGACCGCTGTCTACGTCTCATCAGGCCTATCTTCTCGTCCGCAAATTAAATAGTAACGTGTCCGCACGTGGGTACTTAGCTTTAGAATAGGTATTCAATGGTATTGTCATGTATAGGTAGGTGTGTACGGTTTATGAAATTGGGGCATTCGAGATTTGAATTTCCTTAGAGGGTCGCTTGAGTTACCTATTCATGTTTGAAATCACGTTGAAACTGTGTCTGTTTAACTCTTTATTGTAATTCTACGATAGGTGTAGTTAATGCTGAGCATTGTTTAGCAGTTGACTTTTGGTTTTATGAAAAATCTGCTAAAATGTCTAGTTTACGGAAAAAAATACGAATAAAGTATTCTGACTTGTATATGTAACCTAAGTTTGTAAATGTCAAAATTTATATTCTTTAGTTACAACCAATTCATAACCCAAACAATAGCTTAGTTACGTGGAGTTTATAATTTCTTAAAAACAATTTAAGTAAGTACTTAATTAATAAATAACTTACCTATATTTAAATTATAATTTTAGTTACAGACAATAGCAAGAATCCGTATTGGAGTATCTTGTTGCGTCGGCAAGTAAACAAAATGTCGGCGAGTAGGTACGAGTCTCGCATGGTTAAAACATTTGCGTATCATCACTGTTCACACACGTGAAACCAATGAATTTAAATTTTAAATAGGTACCTTATTACACCGTACACATGGAAATGACATCTGTTTGCTTATATATTATAATTATATACATCTAAGTGATTATGTAGTGTAACGCTATACTATACTTCATCAGTTATCTAAAACTTCTGCAAATTTTAACAAGCGACGCCGAGTCGTTATTATAGTTTTGAGAACTATAAAGTTATGGAAAGTCACTTATCTGTTCTAATTATATTTGGTATTATATAGGTAATAATGGAGTCATCATTCAGAAGACCTAAATGTTAATGATAATGACAACATTATGCACAATTGCAGTTAATACGTTTCATACATGAGCAACATGTCAAATACAGTATTACACGTGAGTTAAGTTAATAATAATAAAAGTTTAGTCCTATTCCACTTAGAATTAACTATCGCACCAGAAACTTATAAGACAACCGTAATACCTGTAAAGCGATCTCCCAATAATGTCCTTAACACAACACAATATGAAAACGACGGCCTATTTTCTGGTTTGCGTTTGCGTTCCGGCCGATTGTTTCGAGTTTGACAATCAGCTGACTCGCGCTCCCTCCCTCGAGATCCGTCCGGCAGCCACAGTGCGCGCGCACCACGCAGCACGTCGCCAAGCACAAAACCACCAAAATTTCCGCGTGGAAAACACGTTTTCCGCGACTAAGCGTGCGAGCGTCGCGCTCCCGTTGCCCAGACTAAACGCGGGCCGTGAAAAAGCACCGCCACAACGCCGACCGACAATGGAAAGCGGTAAAGAATCATAATAATAACAATGACAACAATGTGAGATGCTATAATAAAGAGCCGAGCATTGTGCTAGGCTCGGCGTTCGAAGGGTCGCGGAGATCGATACTAGGCGGGCTGTCTGCGGATGGCGTGCCTTTGTCGGTCTACGGAGCTCGCCAGCGGCCGCGACGCACACATCCGCTATTCATCGCTCACTAATCAGCTTCCATTCGGACTTAGAGTGCGATTAGCGCACCGATTGCCGTAAACACGAGGCGCGATACGACCGATGCGGCTGAATACGCTATTGGACTCCAATAGTAATGTTTACGATGTTACTTCAACGTTCATGATCCGGTTGAAGTTCACGAGCGTTGAGGCTTCAATGGAAATTTCTGTTCGGTTCACAATGTATGCGAGCGCTTGGTTTTGTGGCATCGGTGGAGATAAATAGGCACGCAAGATACGAGTGCTATTTCGAGTAGGTACTGTTTTTGTTCAAGCATTTCTACTCACTTAATAATGAAGCCGATTTTTAGAGTACTCTTTGAGTCTTAAATAATATCAACATGACCTAGATCGTAAAACTTGGCTGTGTATCTGTCAGTCCTTCTATTTGTCCATCCGTTTGTCACAAGACTATGTCGTAAACCATTATAGATAGGATCGATCCTAAGGGGTATAAGAACCAATCGCCAGCCTTGTAAAAACTACCTACAGTATTTTTGTAGTTATACCTACAACATTATAGGTACTAAAATTGAGATAAATAAACATAAAGAATACATTTCGCGGAGGTGTGAAGCGGCATCCTCTGAGACTAGAGCAGCCGGTTCAGTGTAACAATCCGTCGATCGCTATCAGCTGCGCGGGCACCTCCCGTCGGCCGGCAGATTGCTTCACGTTGTCTTACTGTGGATGTTACCTTTGAATTTACACATAAACACCATCTTGATATTTAATAAGAAGTCATTTAACTATTGAATCGAAGCACAGTTTAAATAAGTCATTATCAGTAGGTATTATTAAACCTAAACCGTAGCCATGGGAGTCAAAGGAACAGCTCTTTACTCAATACCTGCGAAAATATGTAGGTACATAGTAGTACTTACTCCAGTTGAAATCGTCGACATATTATGTTCATTAATAAAATTGCCAACATTTTAAAATACGGGAGGAAATGCCACGGGTATGTTGATGATATTTATACACTCAAAGTATCATAGTCAAATTATTTGTTTTAAATTATATAATTTTAAAGTACGCATAAATCCTATCCATGTTATAATATAGTTGAGGGTACCGGCGCGAGCGCAGAGTAGGTACCCCCGCAGCGCCGTCACTCGATGCGCGCCGCAATTATACGTACTGGCTATCGAAGTATCGACTAATCTAATTATGTAAGCACCTGACGTGCTGTCTTAGATCGATAATTAAAACATGATTGTGTTCCAATCCGATCGAAGTAATTAAAAGACGCACGATTCAACGTAACCGGCTGATCAGAGCTGTGGGTTTAAGATATTTAGTGTTAGAGCGTAGTATGAACGTTTGGTGTTGACGGTGTGTTGATGTATTTGATGATCACATGATTATGACTAATTTATTGTACTTTCTTAAGTTATCCATGTTAAAGAAGTTTATTGTATAAATATTTCGTTGGATTATATCTCCCTTGTCATTCGTTGACTTGTTGACATCCGTCGAAAAAATTGCTGGAGGTGCTTTCAAAGTGAAAAGATATGAGGTTTGTAGGGTACGTGGTCAAGCGCTGACTAAACTGACAAGTAAACGAAAATTTATCTAGCGTTTTACCTTTAACGCCTCTGAACATTTACTAAAGGTAGAATATTTTGTCTCCTATCATGCACACCACACATCATGAAAACCAAATGACTTTAATAGATCTCAACAAGACACCACAACTACTCGTAAAAATAAGGATAAGGGTATATTTGCTTGAGCACTTAGAAATTGCACTTAGATGATACCAAGCAGATTGTAACCATGAGGAAATACTATCTGGACCATCAACACTGTCAGAAAGTTCATTCAATTGGATGCTAAGCACGAAATCCGAAGCTAGACTTATCATGCGTAACCATTGCTTCCTACTTGATTACTGCAGTACGAGGTACATTGGGTACCTTACGCGATTGCATCTGGCATAATCGAGGACGCAATGTAATTGACGCAACACTGAAGTCTCGCTTGATTGATGATAAGCTTCATATTGCAATAGTGGACATATGACTTCTATCCAAAAGTCCGGACAATATGACTTGACACATACCTAAGTACAAAACGTGAACAACGTGTTAATGACAAGATGCGAGGTAAAATTTGAAATGTAACCGTTAATTGACGCCTCCATTTTTAATTAAACGCGATGACTAAGTGCCGGGATCCATCACAGTCGGCACTCCAAGCCGATCTATTATTAATTATTATTTTGATCGATCACGCTCCGTCTTATTTCATTAAGGATCCGACGTCGAATTTTACTTTTTGGTGCCGGGGTCATTAATTGTGCAGTTTTAATGATTGTAAATAATTATTTATTAACAGCATCGTTTTGTATGGTTGATTGGTCTTAATTTTATAATATCTATCACATCACGGTGATTAGTTTAATATTTTTTTGTAGCTGACCAAAGAGAGAGACCACGTGTCTGTAAATCAGTGATAGGGGAGAGGTGTCATGAAAGGGACATTCTCGAATTGAAGGACCTAGTAAAGAATTAGGTACGAATTAATCCTACGAACCAAAAGGAAGCGATGAACGCGTCTTTAAAGCGGTTTTTGGTTTTTATAATCAAAGCATGACCGAGCTGGCAAAGTTAAAACATCAAGTATTATAAACAGATGGTAACTGGTTCCCATAGCTTACCCGCTTCACCAATAACGAAGGCATCATCGATGAGTTACCGACTGACAAGGAAGCAATAGAACCGCATTATTGAACATTTAAGCGTACCTATTTGTTGTTGTTAAAAAAGCAGAAAATCTGGGCATGATCTTTCACCGTTAGAGTTACATAGGTACTTTAGATAACTTTAACCCTCGTGATTTTCAAGGCTAACATAATTTCTTGAACAGTAGACGAGAGACTATGATGAGTAGTACCACGAAGTCCTTCGAATGCCCAAATAAGTTAAAAAGTCATTTTATCCAAATGATTAGTAAAATACCGGAGAAGTATCTTCAGTAGGTAATGCCAATGAGATAAAGATTTTATTTTATCTGTGCAAGTTTTCCAAGTACTCGTAGGTAGGCAGGTAATTTTTTCTCGGATTACAGATCACGAGATTTCGGCCGAAATTAGAGGCCAGTTTATCCCTCAGCGAGTAATTCGTTCCCGGTCCGTAAGAGAACATTATCCTTACAGCTCAACGACTTTCGCAGAAATCAATAATCCCCAGCTTTTTTAAAAACGTTCTTCAGAAACAAACATGCTTCTATCTCTGTTCCACGACGGATTCAAAGAGGCCGCGGATTAGCTAACTATTTTTTGTTTGAGCATAATCTAAATCATTTTCGATTAAACGAGAGATTTGGCGCGTCCCAATATTTTGGTGCTTCATTGAACAATGGGTTTCCGGGGATCGTTGCTCTCCGAGTATTGCGTTCAGATAAGCTCCGATTCAACTATTTCGTGGGAAATATCTATAATAAGCTCTTACCTATCGGAAAAGCAAAACAATGTAATAAGTGCTTTAAAATTTTTACCGTAGTGAAACTTTGTTTTGACAAACGTAGCCTTGATAAATTCGAAGATAAAATAGAACTGCAGTTTTATTCAAAAAGCAACTAATCTAAAATTTTGAATTATTAGGATTGTGTGGGAAATAACAGGTAGATAATATATATACCAAAACGATGTTAAAAATCAAACGTAGCGGAATATTCTCAAAGTCGTTCGATAAGTAACACCTACGTGATGTCAGCACATTTCGCGGGCCGATCGCGGTGTGATACCGACGACGTATCGATCGTATCGCAGTGACGAAGCGATATCGGTAATTTGAACAGTCCATGAACTGTCCAGTTCATGAAGAAAGGGAATGCTGTTTTATATCGAACTCGTCATTATTTGCTTTATTTTTCGAGGGTATATTGTATCGGAGATCATAGAAATGGAAAGTTTGGTGGTAAATTACAACGCCGCCGCTGACTGTCTCAAACAAAAGGTAAAGCGCATTGAACTTTATTTTTCTAATAAAATAATCAGCTTTAAACTATAATATAACAGAACGGAGATAGATACAATAATTTGAATTGCAAATACGGTAACTATGGGGTTTATTAAAACTGGCTATTCACTTAATAGGGTAACCATTACCATACCTATTCATTTTAATTCAATACAGTGATATTTACGAAAAAAAACAAAAGGTTTATTAAAAAGTAAATGTTTGGTTATTTGCCATGTCCTTCTATGGCCAATGTTATATAGTGACATCAGTAAAAAAATGCAACAATAAAACCACTTATGGTTACAAAGACAACTCCTGATAATAATTCACCTATATTCTGATATATGACATAGCTATCCACAAAATGCTTAGAATAGGCGTTCATGTACCTAGAAGGTAGTTGTTACTTTAATAATGCGCTGTCGAAGATATGACGACTCACGCTGTCGATACGAGGCATTCTGATTATGTCTCACGATACCATCATTTTGTTTTTTGTAACAAGCCATGTTACCTGCGAAGAATTTAAGGAATGTTTTAATATTTCACGCTTTTAATTCCTTTTTTTTATTTTACATGACCCAAAAAAATATACGCACAATGTTATACGTATTTGCGTCGAAAATGGAGCCATGTAATTATAAATAATAAATCATGTAAAAAATATTTTATTTCATCAAATTCATTTATAGATCGCTCTCAACTATTTATCTGCCTTTACCTATATTTATAATCAATATTTTTTTTTGCAAAAAATTTTCTCACGCTTAGCGACTACAATTAAATACGTAACTAGTAGATGCAGAAAAATCGTTCACGTCGCGTCATTCGATAAATCACAGGGATAGATAGGTATTTTAACCCTGAAGCCGAACTATTCCCGTTTTAAATCAACGTGACAGGTAAGCAAATAGAACAAAACGTCCGTCTTCTAGGAATCCCATAAGTCCTTGGCCATAAATCACTAGTCTCCTGACAAATGGATTCTACGGGTTTTTTTCCCGCCACTCATTTATTAATAGGGCAGGGAATGTTTCGGAAAACCAATAAAATGTGCCCCGTCATATACCTGTCCACTGGCAGACAGCGTGGCTTTGTTCCTTCGAATTTTTTTAATTTTGTACCGCCGTCCTACATCAAGCTTGCATTTCGTTCTTTCGCTGAGTACTTATACTTCTTTCTTCTTAGATTCGATATGGTTTAGTACCTACATGCTTTACTTTTGTACTATTGTAGTCATGAATAAGTCATCTAGTGTAGATGTGCAAATGCTGGATATATAGTTTGACTATTAGTTAGTTATTTATAGCCGATTTTCAAACACAATTTGAGAAATAAACAAAACAAAAAGTGCATTTTCCAACATAGATACCTATTTTTTATGGTAGCTTTTTTATCACCTTTGGTATGTGGTTATTTGGATGATATCTAAGAAGATGAGAGTATCAATTTAGTAAAAGCTGTAATTATACTTTTTTAACCGATTTCAAAAAAGAAAGAGGTTATCAATTCTACCTGTATGTATGTAATATTATTGAAACTGCGAATTTTTTAAACAGGAGTATCTAGAAGGACTTTCTAAACAAATATACAAATTTTCATAGATGTATGTATGTATGTATGTATGTATGTATGTGGGTATGTTTGTTTGTTTGTCCAAGCATAGCTCCGAAACTAGTGATCGGATTTGAACCAATCTTTTTTTATTCGACTACACTTACTCCAAATTAGGGAACAGTATAAATTTTATCCAAATCGGGTCAGTAGTTTCTGAGATATGAAGTACCTAAAACGTGTCACGGCATAGCCAAATATTACGAGCTACAGGTATGGCGTCAAAGAGAAAATGTCTTAAAACCCTGGTCAAATTGCAGTGCGCATGAAAAAAAATCTAATTTCTAAAAAAAAAAAATTTTTATACGGACCAAATGGTCCGAGTTATATGTACGAGTTAGCGTGTTATTCAAGGGAAAACTGCTCTTAACCTTAGTCAAATTCTAGGTGGCAATATAATTATCATAGTAAAACCACACCGACCTCAAAACAAATTCTATGTCCCTAATCCGTTATTTCGTACTTTTCAGTTAACTTTTTTGAAATTGGTTTAATTTTTTTATATTATAATCTTTCCTTTTTTTTCAAAGCAAAAGTTTTTCACATAGTTTCTCAGAATTATCACTATGGAATAACATTGTAGGTACGAGATATTTTGTAAATAACGAGGTGTATGTATTTCATTGTACGTAAATAAAATTATAAATCTACAATCCATTTCGTATCCAATAAACGTATTATTATCGTAATGAAATAACACCTACAAATTCGATAAATATGCAAATTAATATCCACTATTATGCTAGAGCTGCAGTACAAAGGCATAGGTAATGGCTAAATGAAATATTTCACACTTCGAAATGTTACACTTACCTGCATTTATCAATGAATCAACATGACATGATTCACGATTTGTGTCATTTAAATGTAACGAATGGCTCCGAAAAATATGTAGATCAGAGTAAATTGGACGTTGTGCCTTTACAATAGGAGTTAAAATAACAAAAGTATTGCGCACGTTATTTCGGTATGTGTTCAATGCACCTGAATGTGTTTTGCGACTAACCTATATTTGTGAATGGACATTTTTTGTGTCGCCGCGTCGTGTCCGCGCAGACAAAGGACTCTTGAATTTTGCGCCTGTGAAAGAGGAGTCTCTCAGTCTTTAAGGATTGGACCAAAAATAATTGTCATTTCCTGCGGCGACCGAATATTATATTATTACTCGAATTGCTCTGTATAAGTCGATCCTTATTTTTCACTTAAAAAGCGAATTGCGAGAATAATGGGAGCAATTAAAGCCTTTAAGTTGAGTAATGGCGTATACAATATTACAAATTATCGTATTATTAACTCATGGTGTTTATTGTATGTAAGCTTTTGTTAACCATTTGTTGCTGTAGAGTATTTTATTAACTGTAGGATTCAAATAAAATATGCTCCTACTAGTTTGCAAGTTTTCTTTGCAATGCCTCGTTATTTTTTAAACATTATAGGTAAATTATGTCATTGTCATAGATTAAGAAAGCGTTTAATGCATTTTATGACATAATATAGAAAAGTATCCGTAATAAATAAAGCGACTATTGCTCGTAATAGGATAATAATATGATCTACAACATTGAAAATTTACAAAACGGTTGGAAGGAAACATGACGAGTCGACATGAGGTAGGTACATTTTGTAGGGGCGGCGGAACATACTGATACAAAACACCGACATATCGAAATATCGAAATTGACACTCACTTATGACAAGCAATGTTGCTTGTCAACTGCGGCAAACGGAGAGCTATTTACGAGAGTAATCACAGAGGAAACGACAAGTTTTGGGTCACCAATATTGACGACTATTGCGGACTAAAAACGAATAGCTACAGTAAAATCGACCTTATTAATAAGTAATAGAGGTGGTATATCATTTTCAAGGTGTGCTAGAAGTGGTTGTCAAATTGTAAGATGCGGAGGGTAAATTTCATGGGGTAAGTTCGTATGTGGGAGGTCAGCTAATGGCTGTAGGTGACAGGTAACGCGAGACGACACAAAGTGCATCGCAAATGACATTCTTGTTTCCTTGATGGAAGTTAATTGTATGGGAATGAATATAGCTCTTTTATGTTATTTTAGAAACACTATGTTTAATAATGTGTTTTATCATCCAGTTTAATATAGATGAAGTGTTTTTTTTATTATTAATTTATTACTCACCTTTAAAAAAATCTTGGTAAAACTTGGGTTATCATGTTTGAAACTAGGACCATCAACAAAAACTATAATTTTCATAATGAGAATCGTATAACAAAATGTTATCATTTTGTATGACAAATTGTCAAGCGACCCTAAAAAAAATAAGATTTGTATCTTTAGAAGTAGATACGAGAAGCGGTAGCGACAAGCCTTCGTAAATAGAAATACATTTTTACATTTAATTTAATTCATTCTGTGACGTTTTTCATCCCGTAACCCGAGCCGACTATCTGGACACCTGTGTAATCCTTTCAACGTATATAATATGCCCTTAATTCCGTTGATAAGGTGTGACACCCACCGCCTTTGTACCTCCATTCCATCCTACGTCAATTAAGAATCACCCTTTGTCTCCTAAGGGAGATGACACACTTTTTAACCAAGTTTAAAACTTTTTTCCAACTTAAGAAGTCATTGTTTTGAATAGTAACATGATTTAGTGTGATACGTTTTGTTGTTTGAAAGATTTATTGGGAGAAACGCGTCAAATGTAGCCTAACGCTACGGTTCGTGGTTGTGATAAAAAGTGTGAGATTGTGAAGAAATCAAATGAATTATATTGGGATTAGTCCTTTTGTAGCTTGTGGTATAGTTAGTCAATTTTATCAATGTTATTTTAATGTGGAGAACTCTTTATAACGTTTGATCTATAAAACGAACAATGACTGTTTATTGCAGTTGCAACAGTTTAACGTATGTAGGTACCTATATCAGTTAAGTTGTTAACTTATTAAACTTTTAAAAAATCATGGTTTATAAAGTACTTAATCATAATCACATTTCTAGGCAGTTGTAAACTGTTACAACTCAAAAAGCCAGTTCTTTTCAGTGCTTGAAAAAGTAGTAATAAAGATCCAGGCACTTACCCAAGGAATCGATCTACAAATAATAATTGAGTTAAGAAATTTTAAGGTAAATATTTCTATATAGGTTAATTGCATTTTTTTATAGGCAGATAACCAAATCGAGCATCCAGATACAAGGATATTTAATATAGAGATAACTCTATCTGCACTTTTTGAGTTGAAACAGTTTTGATCTAAAGGTGCGACATAGATTATGATGTATGCATGAAGTACCTACCTACATAAATAATTTAAATAAAATATTTTAATCGTTGCAATAAAATTGTAGTTCGCGTCCCCTGTAATTGCATTATAGTATGATCAAAACTTGCACAATGCGACCCTTAGAATAAAAGCTGCGATGGGCGTTACATCATATTATTAGTAATTCAATATGTTCCCTACCTCAACATTTATTTCGTTCATTGACTAAAATCGTATTTACACTGATTTCGGCATTGTTATCTGGGTCTTGGGAATAGCTTGCGGTTTATTATTCCCCGTTTTGTTTGCGGCATAAACGCAATCTAAATACTTTTTGTTAACACACTAAAATTATGACTTATGACGTGTTTTGTGTCACAAATTAATGAGACGATTAATAGTGATGACGATGGAGTGTACATTTCAATAATTGAAGTTAATAAATCGCAACAAGCTATTACAACCAAGAACAACGCTGCTAATAAATGTTTATATTTAGTAGTAACGGGCAAATGTGTGGAAAAGCCAATTGTAATTATATTTAAAGCTATACAGGAACAAATGCTTTGCAATTCCAGTAATATCGTGCAGATACCTACAATTTTTTACGCAATTAAAAAGATAATTAACGAGAATTTCTTTGAACTTAGCAACTACTTTTCTAAAATTACAGTAAAAGATAACATTTAAAAGTGCAATTACATTTGCGACGTCAGCTTCAAAGAGCCTGGGGCTTGAATTAGAGTGTTATTTTTGTGAAGGATCAAAGTGATCGCGACACGTTAGTGACGTCACTTCCGGCAAGATGGCGGCGGCGGCGCGATTGTTTGATGTGCCGAGTAATGAAGTGTGCCACCTCTCCCCGTTTCCTCTTGTCGGGATGTCAAGATATCGTGACAACTGTTTGCATATTAGGAGATATTGTTTGGGTCTTGTTACTAGTTTAGCGACGCAAGAAAATTTTGGAAAGTTAACCAGGTTGACATTCCAAGTTACATAAAGATGACAATCAGATTAATTAGTAACATAATTATTTTATACTTTCATAATCTAATACGACTAAAAATACTAATAAGATACCTACTATAGAATATTGTATAATTTATTCTTGTAAGTCAAATCTTATTAAATTTTATTTATTTTACTAACGAACACCTTTAACTTTTTTATGAGATTCTAGATGTTTAATTAAAAACATCATTAATTTTACACAACAACATAGATTTAATACTAATTACGTAATAATATGTTATCTCACGTGAACATGATATCAATTTCGTTTCGTAACAAAAACAGAGAACAAAAATTTCAGACAGATTAACGGTGATCTCTAATAATGATTTTAATTAGTTGGCTTTATACAGAGAGCAACAAATGTATAGTGGTAAAATTCCGACCAGTGAGTTCTTTACTAATAACGTTACAATCTAACAATACTTTAGTGACAATAAATCTTTTTGTTTATTGTTTATTGATTGAATTGAAATCTGATACTTCTCAACTTAATCCACGAAACTCCAAATGAAGTTCACAAAACAAATTAAAAAATTCAATTCAATTCATATTTGTCTATCTAATATCTAATACCATCTGACAGCAAACAAAAACATTTAATCTCCCATACCAAACGAGCCAAGCTTCGTGAAATATTAGTAATAGATAGGAGTGTCATCAGGGTGGGCGGATTTAAATTCAATTTCATATCAATTCGGGCATATTGAGTTGTTATATAGAGTATAATCGCGTTACCCAGTCCACTAGTGGGGATTACTCGCTTTTTAATAAAGTCCCGGTAGGGGGCGCCGCGGGGACATTTTTACACAAAGAGGATTACTTTGGCCGCGTTTATCTGCACCTTACAGCGGGGCTCAGTCTCCTAAATACTCCTCGCTGAATGCACACGAGTTTTACGGTGTAAGATGCCTTGGTATTTGAACCAAGATGGAAATGTTTGGTCCACTCGTCTCTCTATGTGTAAGTATCGAGTGAAAATACTACGCGTAATTCTTACACCGTAAGAAATTCAAGTAGGTAATTCGGTAATTCGGGGAAAATAGTGTGAAGTATAGCCGAATTTAATAGAATTTCACTATAGCTCAGACAGATAATGAGCGCTTCGGAGAATACGAAAACTTGTAGAGCCACACCAAAAATTAAATAAAATAAATGCATGCGTTTTGTCTGTTTTAAAATGTGTTGGGAATACGCATTTATATTAATGTACGAAGTATATAAATATATAGATTTTGTCGTAGTAGATACCTACCTAGCATCTCTAGGTTCGTCTATTTCAGTTACATTTAATTAATAATTTTCTCTTCTAAGACATCACCAGAGCTTTTATTTTGAGACTTCTCTGAAATAAATTGAAGATATTAATGTTAGGTATAGAACTCGCACTACCTATCACTAATTAAAGGTAATGCACTTATTTACGTAAAGCGCTAGGTTCTTTTGCGATATACCTTCTTAATAAACTATATTTAACTGTTTTACGAGCACTGAAACTCAATAATTCCGTAAACTTATACATAAAGATAGGTATACCTAAGAACTTGTAAAACAAGATACCTACATTATTTACAGCTGAAAAATTGTGATTGTTTTCTAAGAATATTCCGATTGTATTTCAAATAAATCTAATTCTAAAAATGATTTAGAAGTATAAGACGAAGACGTAGGTAGTACATCATACCTCCGGATATTCTGGTCGGTTCCCAGCGCACGCGCAGCACAACGAGATAATCGGCGCGAGCGCATTGTGTCCCTCGTTACACCCTCGTTATTCAATTCAGCGACGGGCCTTGTTCCATCCCACGATCTAATTCTGTGATCGTTCTTGGAAGATGGCGACTCCCCTGCTCTTTTAGGTCATCCGTGTCATTGCCTCCTCGCATTTTTTTTGTTTCCGAACTCGAAATTTACATGCGCTTAATATGAAGGGTTTTGTAACCTGACAAGATCTTAGCTCAGTTGCTGTTGAGACTACCTATTTATAGTACATAGTAGTATCAGCCTATTTTGAAATTTAACAGTGAAAATTTATTTTGGTGTTTCGATGTCACTTGACGAAAGTGACCATTTAGTCTTTGCGTAAGGCAATGCTACCTACTTAATATTAGGCTACTAAGATGCCTAATTACACTAAGTAATCTATGCTATTTCATATTTAAAATTTCAGGTTTATTTTAACAAAACTTTATCATAAAGTACCTACCAAAATTTATTCGGTAATCATTTACCTACTCTTTATAACTCAAAGCAGTCAAAATAAAAACATCGAAAGCAAAAAAGGTCTTTACAACTAATGAGGCCGAGAAATTGTCGTAAAATAAAAATATAAACAACATTAAACCCACGGTGGTCCCATATGAATATCAATTTGTTTGCCTCCGCGACAACGTCATTAAATTAGCGTCCAAATTGAATCACAACTGCGACAACCTTGCCGGTGCGAGCGACGTCCCGCGAAACTTTTCCTGCTATTAATTTACAAAACATCTCCTTATGTTTCGTCACTGAAAAATTAACCTTCTCATTATAACAACAGGGCTCAACTTGCCTCCTCGTGACCGTAAGTTTGTTCATTATTTTTACATGTCATTGTGCAAGTGACATGAGAGAAAGCGACTTAAATAGAAACTTTAAGGCGGCGGATTAGGGTCGCTATTCCTTTTGATCCGTCGCGAGGGTGTATCTGGTGAAATTATGATGCAGTCTTTATTCGTGAGCCGTCGGGAGCGGTTGCAGTAATCACCGCGTATCTCCATCCAGGGGTGGGTCGTGAATAGAGCCCTAATGAACTGGATTTAGGAGTTTTTGTGCCGGCGACTCGTCAGCTCGGAGGTGCAGCGAGCAATTATGATGGACTAAACAAACGTGGCTCGACTTGTACACGCGCCTTTCAATTACTGAACCGTTACCGCAACTATCGAGGCTCGAAGCTCGAGCGATCTTACTCGGTAATTGCACTCGTGTTCTAGGATAGTATCTATAGGTACTGAGAACTCTAGTTGTATACAGGTATTTCGAGTCTTAAGCCGGAGTGCGGCCAGGTCGGTCAGTGATCGATCTGAAGTGGTCTGGCCAGATTGATGGGCGGTTCCCTAAGCCGTACCTATAGCCTTCCATTATGTTAGAATCGCGTCGTGCCGACCTCCTCGGAACATCCAATCGTTCTTAATCTTCTTAGTGCGGAGCGGGCGGAATTATTTGGAATCTAAGCACCTAATATGCTTTGATAATAAAAGGCTTCTCAATTGTTGGGGACGAACTTCAATGGCGTTATTACTTATCTATATAATTATAGTCTTGTAGAACTAATTTCACTAACGTTAGTGTAGGTACCTATTCTCGTAAATAATATTATCTTAAACACTATCCTTACTACCTCGAGAAATTATAATGTAGAGAAATCGAGAATTTTTAATAAGGGTAACTTTATGTAAAGTTATAAATCTAGATAAAAGAGTTTTATTAAGTCAAATTTTTTTACAAACATATTACCTACCTACCTTCTCATTTTATTAACTGATAATAGTTCTGCTTTACCTATTAGGTTACAAATAATTTTGCATGCTGGTTAAAGCAGAAAATATTAGAGGGCTGAACACAACATGGTTGTTAGATATAACTCAGTATCCAATAAAAATAAATCTGTGGGATCATGCTATCTATGTGCACACGCATAAACATACCTAGGTACACACTGACATATTTTGAATAGGATCAATCGTCTCTTTTAATAGCACCTTTGAATTGACTTACAAACTAGGTATGCTTCCATTCGATCTAGTTATAGTCCTGTATCAAAATCTAGGTCATATAAGTTTTACCAAATATGTAACCCGACTTTGAAACTGTCGTGTCTATTGCTTACTACGTGACATAGGCATTTACATGGCGCATCTATTTATCTACATATACGTGTTTGAAACACATGCATACTTACCTACATAGTCTAAACACCGTAGTACAAAAATGTCGGAAGCGTCATTGAGGGCTACAGGCGATTGTGTGCCGTCTTTCGGATATATAAAGGTGATAGTCGAGTATACCGATGAAAGCGGCTGTAAAAGATGATTCTGTTCTTATTTATTTACGGCGGTGCGGCGAGCGAAGTGGAGCGAAGATGATATGAATGATAAATGACCCTCCGAGCGCCCCCTAGCGTCTCACCCCTCATTCACACGTGAACATACGCCGGTACTAAGCAACGTCGATCTGAGAAAGTCGTTCTTATTGAGGATAATTTTATATTTACAGCTAAGGATGTGGAACGAATTGGGATAGTTATTAAGAACTTGGATTGCCTTGTGTACTGTTGTTGGATGAAGATATTATGACTTTTGTATTTTAATTAGAACAATAGTGATGTAAAAGCTTGTGGTGTTAACTATTTCGTAAACTTAATAAATCTTGTCTGTTCTTTGATTGTCTTGTACTTTATTTATAAACACCAATCGTGTTAGTAAACTTTCAAAATAGGTATTATTATAGTTGTTATATGATATTGGTATAGCTAAGATTTTGATATTGGTAGAGCTAAAATTTTAAATATAGGTACATTTAGGTAGGAATCTATTTTCATCTGTACAATTCGTATGCGATACAATAGGTAACTAGTTACCCACATATTCGAGTTTCTGTACCTACGTTTCAGATTCGCATTTTTTATGATCTAGATGCAAAAAGCACCATGCATATTTCAAAAATAATGTTTCTAACTCTACCTACATTTTACTCATTTATTAAATTTCCATTCTAACAATGATTTAGGTACATAAAGCTGCAAAGTAAAGCTAAACTATTTATTTCTGTGATGTTGTTAACTTTTACTTATTAGTAAACTTTTACACGCTGTTTAAACATTACAAAAATGGTTACAGAAACCAGCATCAACTGTACATTTCCGCTAATCAATGAGATAGAATGAGACTTACAAATCGGTCTACGCCCAATAGCAACTAAACGTTCTTCGGCGTAGGCAATAGTAATAAAACACCGGCGATCAATCTCACCGTCTAGCCAAAGTCATCGGAGCCAAACCGTTTTTCTCAGGCCAATAGCCGTGCATCAGCATGCGTGACGCGATGCGCGATTGGCCAACTCTTTTTGTTTCATTTTCGAATCCTTTGTTTTTATTGGTTGACACTTAGCTAAGACAAAAGGGGGGTTCGCATGAGAGCGATTTCGTGTGGGTAAGTTTGTCTGTGTGCGTTAAGGAATTAAGCTTCCTGTACATTGTACATTGCTCGATCGGGCCGGGTCATGTCATGTGGGTAGAACGTGCTTGGCGTCATGATTGCAATGTAGGTACGGAGCGGACATCCCTCGTGTTGGATGGAGTGGACTGTTTATTTTTATTAAATAAGATCGCGGTGTAACTTGCTTTGTGAGTACCTAGGTAAGTAGGCAGGAATGTCGGAATGTTGGAATGTCGAGTATTAATTATTGAGAGGTATGATAAACTTAGGTAAGTTTAAGGTGAATGAAGGTTTTCCTTACGGGGAAAATAGTATACCCGACTACTTAGTTATGTATGTACCTAAGTTAAAAAAGATCTCTCTCTTGTGCAACATATAACTAAAACTAGGTAAAAGAAAAAAAAATCAGGTAAACTACCTTTTGTACCTAGAAGATATCTACAGACAGAGGTAGGTACCTAAGCCTTTAAGAAATCATATTTTGTAATTATTTTCCTGATATTATTGTTTATTATCTACCCTGTAGGTATGTTATATTTTCAGAAAACATTTCCTAATGAAATCACAAATTGTTACTTTTTCACTACTAAATAGTGCACTACTAATAGTATGAGATAAAGATACCTATACCTAATACTTATGGGAATATAACGATAAAGACCTAACAAATAGGTAAGTACCTACCTACGTTTTAGTAAAGGTACAATGATCCCTATCATTAGGATCTATCGTCATTTTCAATCATTTAACAATCGGACTACGGAAAGTGAACTAAAAATGACACTAGTTCATGCACAGACGGGTTAGATGATTAATGGTTGGGATTATTCAATTAAAGAGCCGGCGGGGAGGCGGGTGGCAGGGGTTGTCTACATCTTCGCAGCGCTCGCCGCTCGTCCGGTTATATCCACCTAGTGGGTAGGTACCTTAAGCTGACCTGCATAGCTGTTGCCCGTGGCTGTTGCTATGAGAATAAAAGTGTAATAAATAAATTAAAAATGTGAGTTTTTATACTTATCACAACTCGAATGCTAGTTTGTAATGGTAATATTTTGTGATAAGTGACTGATTGGACTTAATCCAATAATGGTCCATTACGGAGCTTTGGTCTTTCCTTATAACTGTAAAAGCTTAGAAGATACGTCACCACGCGATATTCTAAATCACTGCTCCAATGTGGATTGGCAAAGGTGTCACTGGTTACTAATTTTTTTGTACCTTATGACCTAGGCACCCTATCCGAGCCTAATTTAAAAAATAACTACTGAATAGAATAAAACAACAAACCTAACTTCGAAGTAAGACGCTGAAAATTATGCCTTTTAACATCACTTTTTCCGTGGCAAAATAAATTTGCGTTTAACTTTGTGTTAATATTATATTGTGGCATTATTGCGCCATTAATCCTGCGAAGGGATGGGGTTGAGCTCGTTTAATGGACGTTTTGTTTGGGAAAAACAATTTTAACGATTTTCGTTTTCGTTGCAAGCTCACCGGAAAAAAATGAGGGTATTTTAATGTTTAATTCATAATTTTATTGACATAGGTAGGTAGGTACTTCTTAAAAAGCCTTTTTGTTGACGTTTATAAGGTGTGGTACAGGTAGTAGAATTTCAGTATATTTATTTCAGTGTATTTATTTGAAGTCAACGTTAGCTTGTACATAATGGGTACTTTATTCATGTCATTTAATAGATTCTAGGAAGCGTATTTTACGAACCATTTTTCCGTTTAATTTCTTTGATTTAACATTATAATCCTAAACCAACATTACTACAACAACATGCTACAAAAGGATCGGATTGTTTACAAAGTAACAAACATAGTTTCTAAGAGGTCGAATTAAAAATAGTCGGCACGGTTCGCAGCGACTATGTAGGTCGAACACAATAGATAAGAAATATGTACTCAGCCAAGTTTCCCTCCGGCACTATCCAATCTACTCCACTTACCTGATTTAGGGGCAGCCACTTTACACTGCGCTTTGCGCGTTGTACAAAAATCATTAATTATCAGCCATCTAACCCTCCCTCCGACCCGACACCCCTGTAATTCATTATCATACTCTGAATAGTTTGTTTGTCGATCAGAAATTGGCAGTACAAATATTGTCCAAAATGTAATTAGGTATGATATTTAATATATTTAATAATGATTATGGAGATATCGAGTAGAATAACTTCAAACATTGTAATATTTTCCTTAAGTTAATTGCGACCTCGTGGTATCGCTCTTGTGTACATTCTTATACTTTCCGCCCACTAACGCCGTTGTTGCTAACATGAGCGACATTTTGTCGCATCATTATCGCATAACAGACACTTAAGGTACGATTCCATTGGACCTAACATACGACAGATATCTGCGAAAACATTGTCGCTTACTTTGCAGACAAAGAGCATTATTTGCAGTTAGCAGGTGTACATTTCAAGACTGATTCCGACTTACGATTTCTGTTAGCCGTATGCGGAACTGCACCTTTAGACTGCTTTTTCTTTTTAGCAAACCAGGTTGCCAAGTCAACGTGGGCTGTTAAAAGCTTGTAGAACTCAAAGATAACCTGCTCACTAGATAACCTTCGGGCCAGTGGCGACATTGACACGTCTCCTGCTCTCGTGGATGATGCTCGTAACCTCTTGAGCTCGAGAGCCATCTGCACTTTCATGATATACAATGATGTCGTTATATAGTATACCTTAGGTGTTAATAATGAAATGTTATTAATGCCTGCTAATATGTAGGTTTTCTACTAGGTTCTGTTGACCTTTAATTTGCATGTATCTTTGGTAAAAGCTCATGATATTGAACAACATTTAGACAGTGTCCAATATTTCTAATATTATCTACAAGAACAGCACCACCTACCGAGTTTAAATTTGGCCATGAGCCTTGATTGGTCCTTGCTAAACACCACAAAATGTTAAAGTATCAGTCCAGTCGCTTAGATAGAATTCAGTGACACGTAGGTACGCTGTGTTTTTATATATAAAGATAGGTAGTCCTCTAAAATAAATAACATATATTTCGGCAGTCCCATTTGCGCATATTTACATGCGTGGGTAATGAATTGATACGGTGCGGGGTGCCCGGACGCAGTCATGCATTCGATGCATTAGTGGAGCTTCCGGAACTACCCTCCCCGCTCGCAATTTTTGGGATAACTCCTACATATGATTTGTCGATGTTTCCATTTATTATTTTACTGCAGTCTTATTTTAAGAATCAGTAAAGCGAAAAATGTCGCTCGACCAATGAGAAAGTCTTAGCGGTATCTGAATACTTATGTATTGAGTACCTAAGGTGAATTGATGCATTGTTTAAGTTTATGCCTTACCTATACCTATGTAAATATTCAGTAAGCATGTCATCGAAATTCAGGATATAGGTACAAATACATGTTGTTTTATTAAACACAGTTTATTTTACACCCATATTGTGTTTACAATTATTAGAAATGTGTAGCGTCATTCACGAAACATTATCTATCGACCTATGCGGTAACATCAATTTCTTATCTTCTTCCTACTTCTCCCAAATAGGTACATCTCTAAAGCAGAAAATACAAATATTTAGGAACAGCAATTTGTCATTAAAACATTTTCAGGGCCTAAATACACTTTTTTAAGTTTCCGAGTCGGACTGACGCGGGTAGACCTTGCGATAGAAGGGTAGTATTTCCTGTTGCCGAGGGGAGGGGGTTCTTTGTGTTGCGATAACCGGAAGCGGAGGGCTCGGGGACGGCTCGTAATGTCAACTGTGTGGTACTTTTAAGTTTCTTCGTCGAGAGCTGATTACTGAGTTTGCGTTTATGGGATTTTTAATGTGATTTCTTGATGTTGTGAAGGCGAGAGATGTTTTTAAGGACATGTTTTCGGTTATCAGGTGCAGCTGCGAAAAAATATTTTTGGGTTTGTTGATAAAATGTTTTTCTTGAGTGGGCAAAATGAGACGGTAAAGTGTATTTCACCGATATTTTTAGGCTGTCATAGTAATTTTGAACCTATGAAGTTAAAGTAGAATAATTATCCTCAGTATGAAAGAAAATAAACGTTTTTGGTTTTTTTACGTCTTTAGTCACTAGGAACCTTAGGAGTATCGCTATGTCTGTTCTTCCATGTCTAAACTGAAAAACTGTCACTAGATAGCTAGATAGTATCAGTAAGTTATTATGTGGCATGACTATACAGTGTTTTATAAGGAGCAAATCACAACAGTTAAGTAGGTATAACAGTAGGTACATTCTTATTCCGTTATAAGCGACGTGTACACTCATGCTCTCAGAAACCATTCCTGCGGGCAGCAATCAGCTAAATGGCCGCTCTTAGCGCGAACAATAATAATTTTTAGTTGCAGCGCGCACCGATAATGGCGACAATTTCCGACGATTAGTGAGCGATGGCGGCCGCCGATTTGCTGGACACTTGTAAAAATGGACCTAATGACGAGCTGGAGTGCTACTTGCCTGCTCGAACTAGTTCCGGGTTTACTAGATATTATGAAAGGTTTCTAGAAATATTGTTCCGGAATAATTTTTCACGGAATAGTTAGAGATCGATAAACAATGACGTAATTCTGTGGAACTTGGTTCGCATATTCTGAGAACGTTTGTTTCTAAGTACGTACGTTGTTGTAGTTAATCTAAACGCAACGTGATTAACTATGACAACTACACAACATGACTAGGTACAGTCAAACTAAATGAACAAAATCAATCTTATTCAATAAAAAGGCCTACTAACCGACTAACAGTTCCTCCTACTGAGGTTTTTATCAGATGTAGAATGGCAGAGTATAGTCGCTCTGCAAATCCCTTTGCTATCTCACCACAAAACGTAATATTTTTCTTAAACCTACCAAATACGACAAACAAAATCGCCAAGACATCCAATAAGAAAAAATAAAGCAGTCACGAAAATGTATTGATTTAAATTTGTCAAAACAACGCGAGACTGTGCAAGAGCGAACGGGCGCCGAACGGAAACGGTGCTCGGCCGACACGATTTGCCCATTTATCCTGCGAACACTTCAAAGGGTAAGGGAAAACTACTAAAAATGTTCTTATGTTTTCTCAAATATAGCTTTTGTTAGCTATCAGAATAAATGTTGTATTCTTAGCGCTCGCTGGCTGATCCATGTTGTTTTATAATATTGTTTATAAACTAATGTTTACACTTTTCAAAACAGATTCTAATAACAGATTCTAAAACATTTTATAAATTATTTAGCTTCATCAGAAATGTATCAGGCATCTATTTATGATAAGTAGGTATTCTCGATTGAATTAGAATTATAAAATGTTAACCTGGTTTACAAACAAATTCAAATAGTTTTAAATGCTTTTTTTATATGTCCAAACCAAATATTAAGAGACGAGTCGATATCGATCAATCGAAAAGGGCTTAAAAATTTCTAAGTTAGTAAATGAGGTATAAAAAGTGCTAGAATACTTCTACTTTATTGGCATAATGTAGAATGTTCATCTATCACCTGCGCTATAAAAGGGTAGAGCGGGGTTGACGGCGATTGAGGCCTTCTTATTTATCCACTATGCCCTCTCGGCGTCAAAACGTGTGACCTTTCTTGAGGGGAGAGTGGGCACGAATGCGTTACGATGACCGATGGGGCAAATGGGGCTAAGTTAGCTTTAGTGCTTTTGGTTGGAAATTCTTGACTTATTTCTCTCAATCTTAACTTTGCAAGTAGAAACATGAATATTTTATACCTGTACTTTACATTTAAATAAACAGTTTAGAATTACACTGTTGCTTAGTTACGAGACTGTAAGGAAATGGATTACAGGTTAGATTTCCGACTGGGGCATATATTTTAGTATCAGAAAAGTAAATCTTTGTTCTGGAATCGTAGTTCTTTCTGTATTATTTGTGTCAAAAAAACTATTACACTGGGAATGAGACTATGAACGTATTGATAGTTAATCCTTTATTGGATCAAACAGAGGTCGCAGTACCTAAGTCAAAATACCTACTACCTATGTCAGTATTTGATATCAGTCTAAATAAAACCTGAAACAAAATTTGTCATAGTCTACGTTCCGTTTATAAAGAACTAGGTAAGAATGTAATTGTTTTTATGGTTTTCCGCCAACATAACCAGCTTAGTCTCAACACGGACGGTCCAGCAGCGCTATAACCGTATATCTTGTCTTTGTGTCGGCTATTTATGGCCACCCTTATTTTTATTTTAATGCTGATGCGACCGGTGCCGCCGTGTCTCGCCTTGCGCGTAATCTTTGGACACCCCGGCTGTGATGAGGTGAATTTCGGTTTTTAAAAGGTACCTACCTATTTGTATTTACTTAAAGTTCAAGGTAAGTGTAAAGGTTCGTATTGTATCTAAAGCGTTGGTAAAGCACAAATGTATAGCATGTAGGTAT
>LGAG01000038.1:487967-501215 GCA_001278395.1 Lerema accius | reverse complement strand
AGCTCTTCCCCTTTCCTCATTTCCTTATAAATACGACCGAAACATGCCCGTCTTTTTTGTTTCAGCCCAATATGCGTTGGTTACCTATAGGTATCTATGGGATATAGTGGCCACTTATTTATTACAATTTACAATTTTTTGAGATCTTCCCAAACTTTAAGCAATTGAAATTGAATTTCAGGAAGTGAAACAATGATTAGGTAGGTAATTAATCTATTCTATGATTCCAAAGACCAGCTTGCAATTATCACTGAAATTGGTAAATTGGTAAATTGGTAAGCTATTATCTAGTTATTACTTCAAAGTATTAGATCTAAATCTTATCAAAATTGGTGTTACAAATCCTCACTACATACCTACTTTGATACCATAATTTATAAATATCTTACATCGCATACAATCTAACGAATTAGATACTCGCAGGCAGTAGAACACAATCCTAAATCACTTCGTGTGATTCAATTACAAATGGGTTGCGTATGACAAGCCTTTTCATTATAAGACAATAAGTTTAAGAAATCAATAATTTATATCGTATCGCGTGTGCTTAATGAGATTTAGTAGGTAAGCATGTTTGACAATGGTTGTAACATCTGTAGGTAAAATAGGAATATGTAACATAATCTTCATAATACCTAGATGTTTTAGAAAATCAAGTGTTAGGTAGGTATTTACAGGATGATTGCCTGTATAGTTATGTCTCCAAGTTTTTGTAAATAATTATGATCATAAAAATAAAACTGAACAGGCCATTTTGTGTATAAAAACTCGGCGCCGTCAACTGAAGGGTGACTGGAAGATTCTAACTTTACCGGGGGAAATTGGCTAAAAAATTCCTTAGCAAAATAAAATCGAAGAGCAACTTCCGAAAGTTATCGAAGTTTCCAACAATCCATTACACCGAGTTTCGCAAAAAATTGACTTGGAACTTATTATTTTGAGTGAAAACATCTTCGAATTTCGTCGCCTTGAGTTTCTCCCTACAACGGCCGCTGCCCCCTCCCCACATTCGGTCCTAAGTAGTGACTTGACAATAACTTAATACGTGAAAGTACTTCGTCTCGTGTAACATAATATTACTTATATGACATTATGTATTAGATGAACATCACTTACAGGAAAGTTTATTACTTTCACAAATAAAGGTAGTTTGCTCTATACAAATAGACACGCAATGCATATTTGTCATCTTACGTGTTTAAATCCACTATATAATTAAACTACTTGTTCATGATAACATTATAGTTTATTCTCTTTTCATTAGTTTTATCCAATGAGTAAACCTATACTGGTATTAGGTATATTAAACTAGTCAATGACGCATCCTTATTGTCTCCTTGATAATTATTTGCAGTTTCTATTTCACTCTCCTAAGAAAATTGGGTCGGCCAATAAAGGCGCACTTATAAGATATCTGCATCTATTCAGAACAACGTTTGCCGGATCAGCTTGCTACAATCATAAAAAAAACAAACAAACAGCAGTGAATGTATGTACGAAACACTATGTAGTAATACACAGGAGCGAATTACTCAATTGGTTATATTGCGCGGCGCATTGTTCACCTGCTATGTTGGATTCGTTCCAGGTCATCATCTAACATACATTTGACAGCTGAAATGGCAAAGCCGATCATTTTCAAATCATGACACGGATGATCCTTGAATGCGGTGTGAACGTACTGACGACTTTATATGATTCAACTGCATTTGTACAAGGTTGACATGTGAGAATTGGAGTTTACTGTACCTATTTCGTCTTGTTTTTCTTGCTTTTCCAGTATATGAGATCAACTGCAGTTTACTTAAAGAGAGTCCGAAGTAAGTCTTCAAAAAATAAAAATGGAGTTTCCTGCAACGTGGTGGCCAACATAATCGACAGAAGTAAATTCCTTGTGCATTTTATTTAAGTGTGTTGGTAAGATTTGAAATTTTTTACTCAAACGGAAGTAGGTTATAATTAGGCGTAGCCTTCGCCTAATCATTTTTTTCCTTTCAATACTTGCTTTACGCCATCTGATACAAACATAATTCTATTAGTTAAAACATGAGTAAGGAAGCAGTTCTGACTGCCATTTAAAACCATAGGTTTAAAAATTTTCAAACATCATCTTACATCGCGGACTTAATGCCTGTAGTTCCTTCAACTAAGTAATTAAATTCATCGTCGTTATCCATCGTTCCTACTATGACCATAGCTCGTCTAAATAACTGACCAACAGACTTGGTACTAAACACTTGGAGTGGCAACTAAACAGCAAACAAAGCTGGTCGCGGTGTGAGCGGCGTCCGTCCCTCCACAAAGGCTTTGTGCCCGCCACACTGACACGCTTTTTGCGTCGCCGCTTCGCTATCGCTCGATGACGTCCCATAGATCGATAAGACTCCCACTCGACGGGAATGCTCCATTGTATCACTGACACTACGCCGCCTGAGATGTGGAAAGCGGTGCCCTAAAATGTGACACGGCACGTGATACAGCAATGGGTCTCGTGACGTCACTGTTCTCGCGATGTCATGATGTTTGGTAGGAAGCAGGTCGAAATGCAGGTTCCTTGCCTTGTCTAAATATATTGTGACGTCATAAAACCAGAAATTTTTAGTTATAAGTCTAGGTACAGGGCTTTAAATGTCCTCAAAGTTGAGAAGGGTTCAATTTTACTTTCTACAAAGTAGTCGACTATACTAACATGGTGTAAGCCTAATAAAATACCTATTTGTATACGTGACTAATCTACTGTCTTCAAAGAAAAAACATAGCTTTGTGACACGAGTTGGGATACCTATGCCATAGAAATTGCTGAAGAAATTGAAGACATTGCTTTTGTATCAGTGTACCTATTCTCTATATGATCCTCTCATAAAACTTACGTTTCTCCAGCAAAACAGTAATTAGATTTCCAACAAATAAGTACACTTACAAGTTCAAGATAAAGTAAGGAAAAACACCAACAACCCTGTTGAAATTGTGGAATGTCACTCGTGACTTGATGTCGTCTGAGTTGAGGAACCAGTAAAATATGGTGTAGGCACACGTGATACAAGTTAGGTCTCGTGAATCAAATAAACGTCATAAATCACGAGACTAAAAACGTTCCAGAAACTTCGAGTTCATTAAAACAATGGACATGAAGTGAAGCAATTTTGAGCTTTTTATTGTAACCAGTTTTATACCTGCGATGTTATGATTACATAACTTGGAAAGTTTACCTTACATAAATTTTTTCGGTCTTAAAATTGTTTTTATGTTCAATGGATTGAAATCTTTTTATAGATTTGTATGTTTTATAATATTGAGTGATTACATTTGTTATTCGTTTCAAGAAATTATGTTTCAAACCAAAATAAATACCAAAAGTTTTCAATGCAATTTCATTGGCATTTTGACTTTTAGCATTATCTTTAATTTGACACCAAACAGACATCATTACATGCCATATTCAATTTAATGTGAGTTCTCTTGGCATATAACCAGAGTACATTTAAAAGGCTTCTAACAATAGGTACTTCATTTTTCATTATGTTAAGTAGTTCAAAAGTTGAGAAGGGAACAGATGGACATACTGGTCAAAACCATATAGATACCCTACGTAGTCTGGTAACTCTACGGACTTTGTCATTAATATGACCACGACGTACTTTTAAATGTTTATTATTACTAGTTATTAATAATTAGTAATTATTAATCAGGATTCAAACCCAGGACCTATATATAACAGATCAAAACATTAAACTCGAGACTCAATACTAGACTAGACTCCATGACGAAATTCTTGTTTTTGTATTTTATCACGAGAATTACATCAGAGTTAAATGGAAAGTTCCTGAAACTCATTGGTAATGCTTCTTTATATTACGCAGTTCTAAATGTGGTAAACATTTACCCTAAAGTGACGAACGTCACGTGACTCCGGTGGTCTCGTGACGTCTCACTCGATGACGTAAAGAATTGAAATTCGTCTTGCAAACATCTAATAATATAAACACCATTATCAAACTTTGCAAAAGTTTCTTTGTAACTTTTAAATGGGCAGGTATTATAGCTGACGTAACAGCTTTTTTCAGGACTTTCTTTTACGAAACCAAACAATATTTAATTTCAGATACGTTCGTAACTTCCAAAGTTAAAACGTAATTTTAATTCCATTATGTCACTTTACTCGGTAACTTCATTACAAGCACTAGGTTATTTCCGTATTTTTAGAAGTTACCTAAACGGTATTGGTTACGACTTTGACATCATTCCAGGATAATTAAGTTGTTGGCCTGCTAGTGTTCTTAATAACGGTAATAATGTATGAAATTCGTATTTGAACATAATAATTTACGATATTGTCATCGAATTCACATCACAGCTTATTGCGTGAGTTGTAATAAATCGAAGGACTTTGAATCCTTACGTGTAACATCTGCCCTCTATTTCATAAAAATAAGTATTTAACACATAATGCTCACAGTATAGTGAAACACAAAATGACTTGTGATTAATTAATAGTTTTTTATTTTATATTCTATCTCTACATATAGGTATACCTCAAGTACAATTTTTACTTCTTTCGATAGATTGTAAATAAAATCAATGTAACAAATATAATATCAAAGCAAATCAGCATTTATTTATGATGCATCCTGCTAGCCAGTTCAGAAAACTCTAGCAAAGAAATCTACTTTTGAAAGTTTCTGAGCTCTTTAACAAGCAAATATTGCTGGTTAATACTAACTACTTTATTAAGGTTATTTACTTGTCTTATTAGACAACCTTACATCTGAAAGTTGACTATGCACTAATACAGTTTCAGCGTAACGTATATACTACGTATGTCACTAACGGTTTTTTAAATGACATAAAGTTTTAAATGTCGCCTTGCCTTTGTTTAATATCTAAAAGTACTAAGTCAATGTCACACACACCGTTCATTGAACCTTATTTCGAAGCTTTTCATCTCTAACCCTGAAATTGTAAAACGCCACCCGATAAGGAAGTGTGACGGGCGATATTTTCCACATTTGCTCATCACGACAATCTCTCTACGAGAGCAAACTTAAGTAGATACGTGCCGTACATATTTATGCGTTATTGGTGGTGTACAATTAACATAAATTAGTTGTTAGTGGCGCGTGAAGAACGTGAGTAACATGTCATCTGTATGAACAGAATGCCGGCTTCATCTCACGAATAATATTCCACTTATAAACGATGACACCGCTGTCTTCGGAATAGACAAAGGCGGGCTTATATTTAAGATGGGTATACGTTACGAATGTTTCAATATCTTCGTAACCAAAATCTAACTCAGGTCTTAACAATCCATTTTTAATTTTATATTTGTAACGCTTTCATTTTAACCTGTAGCTTTTACATGGTGTAAATTCTCGTAATGGATTTTTTTGATCGATTCCGAACGCGCAAAAGAATAAGTACTAAAAAAATACAAAGTAAGGAAACCATAATAACTATACATGTATAATATATTGGCTAAAATTATCGGACCACTAATGAAGGTTGGGTTTATTTATAGGAATTCAAACTTTTAATTTATAATTACTAAATATTTATTTTATTTAGCACTTTACAAATATAATAATTACATTTTCTCATCGTGTAGATAAGGTAAAGCAACCTGTTTTCATAGAACGTAAGTATAGGCATATAGACAACCATGTAAAATTTGACCCAAACCATGTAAAATAGCCTTATGTAGTTGCCAAGGGAGATGGGCTTTCGGGTTCCTACACGCACCGCCAGAGGACGCGCTTGGTAGAACACTAATAGTACGTAATGCGATGGAGACATCATTCCCTAAATGCACCGAATTGAGATCAGGTACCCATTGGATTTGAGTAATTTCAGGGTCGGATGTCAATTTAGTTTATTACGACAGATCGGTCAAAAAGACCCTCGGGTTTATATTTCTTTATACTATAGAAATGTGTTTGGATATAGGTAGTTTGGATACTCGATTTTGATAGTTGTTATATTTTCTCTAGTACCTAATGTTGTTGGTTTGTTAGATTTCATTCATACGTGGTTTGTTTTAAAATAGACTTGACTGATAACGTTCAGTGGTTTTTTGAAATGCCACTTAATCGCTTCAGATACGAATGAATGGTGAAAAATGATTACTGTTTGAAAATAATAGGAACGAAAAAAATCTAATGAAGTTCATAAATTCCTATAAAATACATAAATATATGAATGCTATTTGTCTAGCATAGTTGACATAAGCATTTCTTGTATAATCTGAAACAGGAGAGTACGTAAAGGATAAAAAGTGTATTGAAATAGAGTTTTACCTAGGTACACTCCTTAAATATCTTCAAACATTTTGCGCAGTAAATATACGTGGATACATATTTATACGTAAGTATACATTTGATATTATGAAACACTGAGCCCCTATTGTAATATCTTTCTTGGTAGCAATATTGCAGGTTGAATACTCCGATCTCTTGTGAGGCCTCTTGAGTCATCTTATCTGCCAATATTATAGCAAAAACAGTTTCATATTACTATTTGCGATTGTTCTCTGCAATATGGTTTTAAAGAGTTTATATATTTCTAAAATAATGTGGTTAAATACCTACATTTTAATTACCATAAACATTAATACCTGTCACTCACTTTTTTGCAAACAAATTATGTAACATTACATTTCATAATTGTTAAAAAAAAATTGCTACATACCTAACTCTAATACTATGAATAAATAACGTTCGTAAGTTTATAGGTTATCTATACCATATAGTAATCTTCAAAACTACTCCAGTACTTATCACATTTTAAATCCTATCACATTTATCCGTAGACTAAATTTGTCGTAATGTTAAGGTACTTATTAATATTTTATACTTATTTAGGTATATGAATAAAGCTTTCTGTATTCTCATTAGGCAACACGTAGGTAATATTCCGCAAACAAATACAACATTGCAATTACCGGTTACAATTTTCCATCTAAAGAGGGTATAGAATAATGAGTCCCGACTGCCTGCGTATGCAAATATGGAGACAAACTAAATCTTTCATTGATTACACACTCGAAAGACCCTACGACTGAAAGGGCTCGCTTAAATTATCAAACAGAAGCCACTTGAAAACTGCAATGACACATGTTACGTTTTGGAGCGCGCAGTCGGCCGACCAGTTGCAAGATTTGTTCGATCCGAATCAGAAAAGAGTCCACTTCCCGCTTGTAGAGTACAGTATTGCGAAATCTCATACACATTGTAATCAAGAGACAAAACCTACTCGAAAGTAACCCAACGAGAGTGGATATCGAAACAAATTCCATAACTCTTCAATCAACGGCGTCGACATCACTCGACACGCAAACTCTAGGACGCACGCAAAACGAACATTTTTCCGAACGGAACGCCCTTTCGACGCAAAACTCGATAAAAACGTCGAAAAAAAATAACAGTAACATGGCGTATAATGACAGCTGGTCCACTTGAGGACAAAGGGGAGAGCCGAGCCTCGTCGAGAAAAAAATATACGAAGAGTTAAAACAACAGCGCGTACGTGAGCCCGCGGCCCGGCGGCGACTGTCCGCTAATAAATTTGCAATCGCGTTCGATTCGAACCGACGTGTAAATACACAGGCGAGCTCCTTCGCAACGAGCGGACGAGAGCTCGAGCTCGCACGCTGCAGCCAACCCATATTTTTCACAACGCTACCCTCGACCTGAAATTAGGTAGCAGCGTTGAGAAAACTCGTTACGAATATTGCTATATACGTCTCGGGGAGAATAGCGCCGCATTCGAGTTTAAAATGCGAATAATAATCGCGCCATTCATAAAAATCCCGTGCGCGGAATGCAAGGAGAGGCCGTGTTTTACACGTTATAATTTTGAGCCGAAAGCAGGCCTGCGACTACCAGGCGGGCGGTTGTTTTGTGCTGAGTGTAGGCTCGGTTCAAATGCCGCGCACGGCCCATTAGTTGATGAGCGCACGTGTATACCCGCCCTACGCCAGACGCGCGCCGACCTCGAGCCGGGAAAGAGTAACAATTTTCAGCTGGAATATGAAAATGTTTTGTAGCTTTCTGTAAAAAATATGTTTACTTAAAGCACCATTTTCACGCACAATAAGTTTCCCAGAACATTTTGACCATACAGGCTTACACGGCATACGTAAGTAGGCAACGTACGCTCATTGTGATTATACTTTGTGGATTTTATGAAGATAGTTGAACAAAACTTTTAAAACCCCTCGCGCGAGCTAAAATTAAATGTACAACATGTAGCAGTACTTGCTAATGTGAAATATTAATTATCAAAAGTGTTTTAGTGGTATTAAGCATAAACATGACTTTTATTTTTACTAGCTTATTTTCATCGAGGTCTCGCGAGATGTTATCGTCACCTCCATATTCATTTCCAACAAGCGTCAGTTTAATAACCCTTCTCTACAATCCATCCTGTTTAATCTGAAACTTATCAATTTATCTAACTGTCGATGCTCGCTTTGATCTACATGGCTTCATCTAGAAACCAACTTAGGGGACTATTTTAAAACATTGCTTTTATTTAAAGCGGACCGGACTAGTGACTCAGTTTTAAGAAATAATTTCACTTATCAATCTAGTCTTTTACCTCCATGAATGATAGAACACTGACCGAAGCATTCCAATTTTAAAACCTAAAAATTTAAAATTGGCCAAATTTTTTCATTTTCCCAACACCTCGATGAAGTGAAACCGCAAGTTCTGTAAAAAAAGAAATTCCAAAGCCCAACATTCAATCTCAGTTGGAACGTGAAAGTTTGGGCGCGAAACAGCCGCAGTGCTCGAACTGTTCGAATATCGATCACTCCGCCTCAGGTAGTTAAGCGTCATATCGAGTGATACCCGTTCGACCCCTCGATGTGTGTTTTATATGAATTAATTCCTCGGCTGACGGAACCCGAAAGCGTTTTACTCACGGGCCAGATGGCGCACGGACAGATCAATTTGATGATTGCAAAAAAAATGCCTCGGACTGTTTGATGTTGTTCGGCTTCCCAATACCGCTTCTTTCAGCCGTGCTTCTTTTCAAACTATTTTAGTTCTGCCTGCTTCTATCTCATAACTGTAGCATTTGATGCAGATGGGGTTTTTAAAAGTTTTTGCGGTACCACGGCTCATTGTATCGCCGGCGGTCGATGCCTTTTCAGCGATTATATGATGGAGAGTTAGAAATTTCAGCGGTATGATTTTGATGTTCAAATCGAAATCTGAAATTAACTGTTTGCTTTTGAATAATACTTTTCTTCCTTCTGAACATCCTACCTTCTTTGTTTTCTTTTCAACATTGTTTTCTGTTCAAATTACAACTTTCATTACACTATCTTCTATCAAATTTACTACCTCAACTTACTTCAGGTTTTTAACTTTAATGCCCAGCAGCTATCTGCTATCTAGCTATATTGGTCTATCAATAATAATATCGTGTGGAAATAACTTAAAGCCTCATGAAGAACATAGTTTAAGTTTTTTATAAAAATGTTTTTCAGTATCTAGAGAAATTCCAACTATTACTTATATCTATATTAATATCATAAAGCTGAAGAGTTTGTTTGTTTGTTTGTTTGTTTGAACGCGCTAATCTCAGGAACTACTGGACCGATTTGAATAATTCTTTTACTGTTAGATAGTCCATTTATCGAGGAAACTTATAGGCTATATAACATCACGCTATGATGAATAGGAACGAAGAAATAATGGAAAATGTGGAAAAAACGGGGAAAATTATTCATCTTTGAGGGCTTCCGTTGCGTGCGCTGCGAAAACGGTTCAAGATATCAAAAAAATATGTATGACAGTATATGTCTATCTTTTAAGATTAACTCACTAGAAACATTTTTATGGTAATCAAATTTGGTTGAAATTAATGTTTGTATATGTGTATGTTTGTAAGTCCTCCACGGTCTAACCGTTAAACGGATTAAGCTGAAATATGGCACACAGATAGTTTGCATCCAGGAATAGGACATGAGATAGATTGTATCCTGACTAAAGGTTCCCTTGGGATAAATGCAATATATTTTTTAACTACTCTTCCGCGTGCGAAGCCGTGGGCGTCGTCTTGTCAGTTATAAATGGATAACAAGATTTTACCGAACCGAAGCGAGGACGGGTTGGTAGTTTTTTTGTACAACGCAGTATTACGAATCATTTTGATGATCGTGATAAAACTGACTGACTTGATTGTAGAGTTGTTTTAGATAACTTCATCAATTAACAAGGGGTGACAAGGAATGTGACTTATCTTAGATTAAACTTTGTGCGATCTATGAATTTGAGGTTGAATATATCCAAAAGCTAAAATGTAGGATCTCACGGCTACCTCGCAGTATAGGTAGAAAAATATAATGTAACAAATACCGAAGCCAATATTTATGGCTATTTGATAATTGATTTTTTTATAGCTGCTACAAGCATTTAGAATAATTAACTTAAGTACCTTGTACCTGAAGGAATCTGATTTCCCTAAATGTCTAAAATGAGGTACCTAAATATTAAAATATGCCTGAAATGAATAAGTACCAATAGAAGTTGTTTTAATGCCCTAAATTTAAATATTTGATTTTCAAAAAACGTAATTTTTGTTTTTTTTTTATTTTCGTTATAACCTCCCTAGTAAATTCCTTCTACGCTTGTCTCAACTCTGCCTAAACAAGTGTAATGACATCGGAACATTTTTCTATTTCGTCCAGCAAGGGTAGATCGGGGGTAGATAGTGTCAACGTGGAGCGACGTGTTTAATAAGCATTATCTTGTACCACCCGACCACGATGTACGTTACATCATAAACTGTTCATCAGATTTGACGATTTTAATATAAATGCAGAGAGATACACCGAGAAAGATGGATGAGATGTGTCACGTGGTTTGTGGTGTTAACATTTTTTTGGTAAATACAACTCTGTATAATTACTAATATAACTTACCCGTAGTGTCATTGAATTGAGGAGGAATTGAAGGTTGTTATTACAGGAGTATGATGAACCTTTGTTTTATTTTCCTTATAGCTATTTTGATAACATAGTTAAATAAGACATTTTTTACTTAAAAAGATAAATAATCATCCATCAAAAGTGCTGTTTCCAGCATGCAATGTAAAAGACCAACTTCCTACTAATATTATAAATCTGAAAGTTTGTAAGGTGTTTAAATGTTAGTCCGTCTTTTACGCTCTAACCGTTGAACAGATTAAGATGAAATTTGTTACACAGATATTTTGCACCCAGATATCGGACATAGGATAGATTTATGCCGATTATAAGTTCCCTTGGGATAAATAAAATATTTTAACGACTTTTCTGCAGGCGAAGCAGCGGGCGTCATCTTTCAACTACATAATTAATATCAGCTTGAATTAAATAATGTCCTCTAGTTTCAAGTAAAGGTGGATTTCCTCCAGCAACCGAGCCAGTACCAGTGATCTCTCTGAACCCCAAGATCAGATATCAGTAGCGACGTGCCCTGAATTAATCCCTCCGCATGACATCATAACAATACGTCTCCGTAAGTTCACACACACATAGTAGTATAATCAGCAACGAATTGATGCTGTAGTGTGCATCATACTTGCAGGAATATTGCTGAGATACATATTCATTTATATCGAGTAGGTAGGTAACAATAATATATTTAGATTTTTTAATTGTTTTGAACTTTTAATATATCAATATATTTAAAAAGTCTTTTGACAAAGATTTAAGTTACATAAGTTTAAATTGACAAATAAAAATTAAGTACAGTCGTCTAAAAATTTTCATCAATTAAACCGTATTCAACTAGCAACAGAGACACAAATAAAAGTACTTTAAGTAGAATGGTGACATTAGTAATTTCAGTAAATAATCATAACTGACTGCAAGTGTCATTGAAATCACGTTTCATAAGCAGGCGGGGGACGCCGGGGACAATCGAAAGCCCCGATGAAAGTCGCTAAGAGATACGATAACATCGCACTCTCGATACCACGCGACCACTGCCCCTATCGCCCCCATCGACTCGCCAATAATGAGTTTACAAATCGTGACGGAAATTGAAAGAAAAAACTTCCCAAACGACAGATCTTATCGACCTTCCTAAACGTTCTCGTAAAAATATTAATAAAACAACTTTTTTCACCCAAACCCACATTAAACTCCGATTCCCGTAGGAATTTATTGACAATTACCCGTCAATAAGGGGCAATAAAGGCACAATGCAACAGTGTCCATCGATTTGAATATCAATTGTGTACAATTGTGTAAAATGTTTTCGTGGAGGCTTATTTTGATATTGATACAACTAACACAATTAAACATAAGTTGTATTTCAATGTTTAGCCCATTCCGATATTTTGTTGCTTATTATAATGATAGACGTGACATTCGGTATTGTTAATCAATTAAATTGCCGATAAGCACTTCCGTTTGCATATTGGAGTAGACCTTTTAGCGATTTCATGTTTAACATAGAGAACAAGATTTTACCAAAATGAAACGGGAATACAGATCAGATGTAAAATAATAAATTAGAGCGAGGCTGCGAATGTCGCGTACAAACCACTAATAAGACGGATTCGCTTAACCTTATCTCCGATTGAGGAAATCTAAAAAACGGCTGAGCAGCGTCGGGGGGCAAGACGAGGGGGGCACAAGAACAAGAGCCGTCAGTGAAATAGAGATAGATGAACAGTGGGAAATGAAATTCTTTGTGGCATCGCGGTCCCGCAAAAAATGCACAGATTAGATTTTTCCCCTCGCCGACGACCGAGGGTAGAGGCAATGATTTTTTATAACGCCGTCGAGCTATATATAGCAGTTTTAGTGTCGGGATTTGTTGTAACTGCCCTCTGTTTGAGAATTTTAATTTCCTTCATTATAGACATTTGCCACGAGCGTTTTCGTATTCGATGTCTTGTTATATTCCAAGACATATTTTTTAACTTTTGAATTTAAACATTGGAAAAGTAGACTTACATAATTTTGCTGTTTTAACGTAGGATGAAGAAACTGTAATTTCCTTGGAATTTTTAATGTATTACGTAACTTGCATTTTTAAAGCGACTGATACCTACTAATGTTAAAATTAAGAAACAGCTTTTTCTCAGTACTTAAAATAATCAAGAAAACGAATCCCTATTGTGGTCTAGTTAAGCTTGAGATTACATACTAAATCTCTTGTAAAATCGACTATTTTTAAACAACAAAAAAAACAAGCAAAGTCAGGGTCTACAGCAGATATTGCACTTGAGGCTTATAGTGCTAATGTC
>LGAG01000038.1:447618-487954 GCA_001278395.1 Lerema accius | reverse complement strand
CTCCGCATGATAGGCGTGCTTATGTCTCGCGGATTACCGACCCTCCGTAAAAAACAAGAGGGATTCGAATGTCTGCACTGATTCACTGCATCTGTTGTGCTGAAAATTTCGTAAGATTGAAAAAAAAATTGCGTCTGTTTTTATTTTTTTGCAGTTTTTTTTACTAATAATGCTGTAGCAATTCTCTGTTTTCCTATGCTGTAATTTTTTATTAATTAAACAAAAGTTGAGTAAGAATGATTTTTAATTAAGTTCTAATCAATAAACAATTTATTAATTGTTATACGTAATAGAGTCCCTATTATTATTATTATAGAGTCCCGTTATTCCCTATCAAACGATTATTAAAAATATTATTTATGTTATCAATAACAGTATCAACATATTGAACTTAATTTAAGAACGATATTTTGTGGAAATTATATTGCATGAAGATATTTTTTAATTAAAAATTAGGTAACCACTAGAAGTAGATGTCATCAGCTTTGCAGATTTTATTTATTACATAGTTATATAGGTACACGACGACCTAATAAAAACGTACTAAAAACAAGCACTATTCGCTACATATTAGTGTAAAGAATTCAATCGACACACTTGCGCAATACTGCCAGATTAATCGAAAACAAACTAAATCCTAAATCGAATACAAGCTACACAAAACGCAATCAAACTAATCTATTTGGTCATTTTTTACCTACAGAAGCTGTGGTTTGTGTCGCTGATCGATATAATCCTGGCTCGGTGTGTCATTTGGGGTATAATAAAGCCTCGAATCCACACAAGTGTCTCAACAATTTGTTTGCCCACTTCAAAGCAGTTTTGTTCGAACTGAGGCGAATTAGGCTTCAGATTGAGGGGTGATTTTCTATTAATTATGACAAAACTGGTAATTGTTTTATGTTTGCGTTCAGTAAACATCCTACAGTATTTTATTGTGTAGGTACAAGTTTGTCTAAAATGATTTTAGGTATATACAAAAATTAATCGCCTAAGAATGATCGCGTAGAAAAATAGCACCTCATTTTAACTTATACCTACTATAATGCAAGCAGTTTTTGTATACAGTATTTATCGGATTTGTGACAACGCACCACTATTTTTGTTATGAAATTGCATACCTACCTACATTCTTCTACCTACATAGTAGTATGTAGTACATACTAGTCATATTTGAAAGCTAAAAATAACGAAACTGAGAAAATGTTATTAAAGTTAATTTACTCATACCTACTCGTAGCTATTATAAATACAAAAACCGTGTTTGCTGTTTTAGTTTGCAAAATCAAATTTTATTGTCTATTTTGCTAACGATATTTAGACTATAAATTAGCTCATTAAACGCAGACAAGTTGTCCGCCAGCCGGGGAAATGGGGAAAAGAGATCGTTTCCCGAAACTAATTGCCAAACACGATAATTAAAAAACAGACTCCTTCGTTCACGAAAGAGGAAATAAAGAAAATGCAAAGTGTTCATCCGTAATTTCCATGATAAAAAACTTTTCGTTTTTCGTATCGCCCAAAATAACCATTGTCTCGTGAACGTTGCGTCGGTTTTTTTCTTTGACGTGTCTCATTTTCATTTTTATCTGAGACGTCGAGTTGTTTAATAAGATATGCAAATCGTGTCACGCCGAGCCTGTCTCATCAGATAGAATTTTATTTTTAATTTCTGTACAATAATAGTCTATGAGATTTTTCCTAATGTCTCCACTAAAGTTTACGGTTTTTTCGATCCATTAAATATTTTTTACCAATTACAAATGATGTTCTACTAACGATCTATAAATATGTATCTTAATTTTTCTTTCAGGCTCCTATTTAGGAACAAAACACAAGAAAACTGTTTAATAACAAATCACTAAGTTACGATTATATTCCTCAGATTAATATTATCCCTCAATTTCTATAAAAAACCTACTATATTTTAGTCTATTTCTACTCAGAAGCAAACATTTTTTTATTTTCTTTGCATTTACGAAGTCTTTAAAAATAAATTAACAATGATTAAAATATTTTCTAAAGGGAAAACATTGTCTTTAAATAAACATTTGACTATGGTCAGGTGATTCTGAACAGCCAAAGAGCAATGAAACTGAAAATTATACGACCGGCCTGGCGCTCTAGACCCAAGTCACTCGTTTTCTTATTTTTAATAATTACCGAGAAATACTGATTAAAACACTTCAAAGGCCCACAGAAAGAATACTTCTGCTCTTTGTTACAAGCTTAAAATATTCTCGAGCTTATAAGTCGTAAGCTACACAATATTGCAAAATCGTTCTCATCTATTTTCTTATTTTAAATAGCATTTTTTACATCTTAAAAATGTTTAGTCATACTACAACTTTGTTAAGTTTGCGTATAGATTAGCTAAAGTAATTATAGATAAAAAATACAACATAATACGATTAAAATAGACTTAAACACCTTACATCTTTATGGCTCGTTCATCGATAATATTATTAAATTCATGAAAAACCAACCAATATTAATTAGAACTCATGTCATTTCAACTCCACTTATATGAATGCGGTGCATAGTTAGGGCTCTCAAGGAGATCACATGAGTGTAGGCGGCTCTATAGAAATACCCGCTTTGTAAGCGAAGGAGCTATTGAACGGAGGTACGATTTTATCAGCGACTACTCAGTATTTTTTATAATCGCCAAATATTCGAACCTCTTATTACTCTCATATATTTTTATGTTTATACCAAATACGGTCAAATACCTTTAGGTATTTTTACTACTTCATCGTGTTTAGTAAATCGAAAAGTTTACTATCAGATGCTGTCTGCAAATTGGTATTTTGAAAGTGTAAGGTTGGCAAATAAATAATTGTGGCTTTTAATAATTGTTATTCTTATGTAAAATCCGGAATTACTTTCTTTTCACATCACATAGGTATTGTATATATTACGTCATCACTGAGTGTTCTTAAAACTTTTAAAGATTTAACACTTAATTACTAAAAGTATACTTAGATACTATTAAATAATCAGCTTTTTGTAAAGGTGTCTTTACAATAATATAACAATTATTACAAAATTTTGTACTCAACACGCACTACTTTTAAACTTTAACCACACCAGCAGCCATCACCATCACCAACAAATTAAATTTGCTAAGCGCTGCGAATTAAAAGTCAAACCTGAGGGGTGGATGGGTAAATAAATAAGTAGCCCGAATATGCTCCCACATAATAACAGACGGCAAACAGCATCAGAAGCCTGAGATAAAATCGTATTGCGTTGTCAAAAATAAATGAATCCGAGGATTAGTAGGAGACACGGGCAGCGGCGCAATATTGTCGTTGGCGCCCAACGTGGGGCTGTAATAAGCCGCTCAGGGCTCTACTCGGATACAACTGACTCGCCACGCTTTGTGCAATTATTGGGACATGTTATTAAATGCAATATTCTGCGGCTGGTAAGTAATATTTCTATGTATTTATACAAGGTTTGTTAAGTTCGTCTGGAAGAATTTAATAACAAGCCTAAGTAGTTCTAGTTTATGAAAGTTTTTTTATACAATTGTTTATTTACGTCTAATATTTTAACTCTACCACCATTTCGAAAATAATGCCGAATCAAGGGAGAAGAAGCGGCAAAAGCAACTTTGCAATTTTTCTCAATATAAACTTTAACTATGCCAAATCTCCACCTCGTACATGCCAGCGTTATTTTTACAAAACGGGCCCAATGTGGAACTCTTTAATTTACTGATGCATAGATTACATCATCAAGCTAAAGGTCTGTAGACTGGCTGCAAAGAAAATCTCCTTAAACGCATAGAAACTATTTTGTAGGTCTTTAGTATCAGATTATCTAGATACCTTTGTCGGCATTGGCAGCAAGTGAACGCGAGATAAACTCCGCGCGATTCGCCGCAAAGAGAGGGCTCAGCGAGCTATCCGAGTTTTATTCCGATCGAGTTTGCATCGACACCTGAAGTACCCACCTTATTTTTACGTATTTTAAACTTACTTTTCCAAGCAATAGGACAAGTTTCTCTGGTTCAATTTTTCTGTCAATACTGTTCAATGTAAAGTAAGTACCTAACTGTCGCTAATACGTCAACAAATTGTTTATTCCATTATATTATCCACTTTTAGTTATTAATGAAATATTTAACATTAATTAAACTATTGTTTAATGGCAGGAGATATTTTAAAAACTTTTACTTTAACAGTTAGTTAACGATCTACTACTAGTTAAAGACATGTCTGTTATTTAGACAGGTCTAACTTAACTATCGGATATAACTGTAGTTATGTACCAAGACACATTGAACGAGCTTGTTAATTCAACAGTTTTATATTTTCTAGATTCATCGGCAGCAAGTGAGCGGATGAGATAACTTCTCGCGATTTCCCTGTAAAAGAGGGCTCAACACTATTCGAGTTTTATTCCGATCGAATTTACAATTTTAACACGAATGATGCCTCTACAGCTTCTTCTATTGATCGAATGTAGGTACTAATTTGCTTCTGCTTCTATTTGATTCATTTGTTGAAATGTTTATAGTTCTTTAACTTCAATTGTGATGGGTTGTAGAAGCAAAAACATTATTGTTTTAGAAACTACTGTACTTTAAAAGCCATGTGAAGTTCTCAGTTTCACTTATTATTGTTACTGTCAATCCATAACCCTTGTTGGGTGATTTAAGTTTACCTAATTACCCAATATATTATACTATACTGTAGGTATATGTAGTAAAAACAATAGTATCCCTTATACAAAATGTAGTGATCGTTAAGCATTTTCCTTTATACCAAGTATATTTTATACTGCAATCAGTAAAGTTACTATCCTACCTAACTAACGAAAAAAAAGTCCATTACCTTCTTTCTAATGCAAATAAATATCCGTAACGTGTTACAAAATAATGAACAAAAAAGATATTATAGATTGTACTCTCCAAAGACGTAAAAGAGACATCAAAAACTGGAATTGGAAAAGATCGCAATTTATCAATGGCGTGTCAAACAGTCGATCGGTTGGGCGTCATTTTTATCCTATTTGCGTATAAATAGTGGCGTCGCGTTCCGACTCGCCGCTAATGATACGGAAAATGACATCTTATTTCGACGCGTAAATCGAAGAAAAAATCGTTCATCTCTCGCCCGTCTGCATGAATATTTTATAGGCGCGTCAACAGCGAAATGACAGGTTTTATCGTTTGAAAATTCGTCGAAAATTGCGCGAAATGACGCGATGATATTTTTTATTTAGTGAGAACATCCTTCCGCCAATCAGGCGCGCTCATTGTGGCCTCACAATGAGACCTCTCCCTCGGGACGTCTCGCGTAATTTTTATTTAACCGACGTGCGCAACAGTTTATTTGCGAATGTTTAACGTTCGTAACGATTAACGTTTTACAGTAAGGATGGTTTAGGATGCGTGGAACATGTTGCTCAATCGTGACAACAAAAAATAGTTTGTCCTGTTTCATACCTACTGTAACCCAAACGTTTTAAGTCTAAACTTCAAATTAGTCACTAAGCTTTAATATTTTTAAGTTACCATATCTAATAATGTTACTCCATCACATAAAGACTGTGACTGAAGTGACAGCTTCTACTGTAGGTAAGTACCTATGTCTTTTTCGAACTCTGAATTTTTTAAGCGTATTAGAGAGACATCACAATAAATGAGTTAGTTCTTGACGTCCCAATCTTTAATTGATGAGTTATAGGTATATCTAAGGCTAATAAGTGACTAGTGCATAACTACTTAATTATTGATAATGGAAAGTTTCATTTATCTAGGTAGTTTACGTGTTCATATTAGGTATCTAGGCCAATATAGTAGCACCTCTAATCTACTAATCTGCCAATATGCTAAGTAGGTGTATAATACAAATCTGTTTCTACTTTAGTTGTCTGTTGAGTCAATAGTTAGCATTTGTATTCAGAGCGGCATTATTTTGTAACAAAATCGAGCAATCGCTATGTCTCTGAAGTGTCAAACAATGATTATAAATCGGTTCTGTGACGAGCTTCACAACATCAAAGGTTTATTGAAATAGCTCAATAGCAAATTGGCAGAATAGCTTAATATCTTTATTAATCTATTTAATTGCTTATTAACGTTACGACTTCGCTTACATGTGTATGGGCGTGAATTAATGAGAAATGCCTTGTGGCTTTGATCCCGAGGGTGGAGTTTGACATGTGTTAACTACTTAACAAAATCTTACACGCAATTAAATCTCGAGTAATGTTTCGCTTATAGTAAAACGTGTATTGTATCGAGATAAGCGATACAACTTTCCCAAACCTCTATATCTAAAGAGAAGGTATAGTAATAGCCACAAAATGTTTACGCGCAGACTGATGCCGTACACTTGCCGTATCAAAAGTGCATCATAAACCTTGAAGATTGTCAGCGGTCGTTACGAAGTGATCCGCATAAGTCGGGACATATTTCGTAAATTTGTCTCAGTAGGGAGGGACGGAATACCTGCCGTAAAGATAAGCCTCTGATGTCGCGTAATATTCCCCTAAAATAACTTCTTACAGCCTCCGGTGCCATAGCGACGGTACCCTCTCGCTTGTACGATCGGTTATTGGCAAGCTCGGGCTATGTGCGGGCGTTATGTAAAACAAGGTAATCGAGGAAGGAAGACGTTCACGCTGTAATCTTATCCGTGAGCCGGCATAGTTTCGACGGTGGAGCCGCGCGCGGCAATATTGCGAATTAATTAAGGAAGTCATTACGCGCCGATAGCGTATTAGCCCCACGCATGTCGGGAAATTGCCGACACAAAGGATATTTCCTGCGTTTTCCTCGATTTAAAGCAATTCATGGATTTTGATTAAGCTCCCGCTGCTATTGCGAGATTATTCCCCTTTCAATGCAAATAATGGGTTGTTTCAAACACCGTGAAACTGAATTGTATTTCCTTATGCAATAGATTTATGTCAACGTAAGTCCTTAAACTGAAAGTGAAACTGAACTTTCGATGAAAGCTTGTAGCTATTTCTGTATATTATGACGTAATCCGTACAGGAAACAAATAGATTTCGGAGAACATTTCTTTACGTCATTGATCGGTTATAATTTTTTTTTAAACTGAATCTATTCCTGTTAAGTTATTTGCTAGGTTGTAGGACTTTGGTATTGACAATAATTTATCTAATCAATGTTACAAACATCTAATTTTAAATTGTTAAAGTTTGACTTTCATCACGTGAGTGAGTTCTTGAAACGGAATATAAAATTAAAAACTTGACCGAGAATTTTATGTACCTAATGGAAGTCGTGAAACTGTAATCAAAAGCATTTACATCCTTCACTTATAACATGTTATAAATAAACTACCATGAACTATCGCAAGGTATTTAGCTTGAAAGTACCCGCAAGTACCTACCTCTATCGTAATCGAGATAGTCAATAAGCTGGTCATTATAATGAGAAAATCTTCCGCAACGTAACTAACTTTAGATTGCCGTGATAATTATTTATTCCGCTCACTCGTATCCAACGGGGTTGAAACTATTCAGCGGAGAAACGCTATTTCTCGCTGGTCAGATAAGACGTTTGATTCTCCCCATTTTCGCCCCGGACTTTAATTATGGCCTCTGGTTTTGTGTAAAATAGTTGGCGGAGTAATTTAATCTGGATCAGTATTCGAGAGGCGCGCGCCGACGAGAGCCGGGAGCCAATGAGCTGAACCAGGAAAAACTGAGCCGAATCATGCTCACTATCATAATTGTTTACTGGAGCGAGCGATCCGATGGAAGGTAGATAGGAAAGAAAGTATATTGACGGAAATAGATTATCTTACATCTAATAGTGATATGAGTAGATTTACTCCGCAATACAGATTGGTGAACTTGTTTAAACTATTCGTGTATGGATTTTTTTTATAGAAAACCTACCTATGCCATCCGAGTACCTCGATCGCAAATAAGTAGGTATAGTTGGCCAGTTCGAAAATTTAATAAAAGTTTTTTTATCTGAAAAGTTGCCAATGGTGTTTTATGAGTATTGTCTTCCAATGTATTATCGATGACTTAAGGTAAGTATCTATCTACTCCTGTCTTTCGAAGCATGGAAGCATGAAAGAAAATTTGGGACCAGTCCAAAATTTCTTAACTCGAAGAGTTCAGATACCTATTTTTATTCTTACTAGGTATTTTTTAATGCTTTATTAGTAGGTATAGTGCTTAAGTGTGTATTTTTATACGCGGGGGAATGTTTATAATATTTGTGAATATGTAATACACTTGTAGCTGGAAAATCATTATCGACCCATAACTTTCCAGTTCCGTCAGCAATGGTATACAGAGCTATTATGCTCATAAAGGATTGTAGTTCTCTTTTCGCGCTTTTCCCTAAATCAAAACTGCAAACGTGTTTTGTTTACCTACTCAACCGCCCCCTTATTTCTTCAGTCGTTGAACTGCATAACTATACGAAGCGCTCGAAACACCATATAGCGCCGTAAAAAATAAGCGCACATCAGACTCAAGCATGTAATTCTAGCGCACTCTTCCGGCCCGAACAAAGGAGAGAGGGTAAGAACACGAGTTACTCGACACCCTGTACCTTACGCAGATTTGTTTCTCACCGTCTCCGGACGCTTCAACCCAAAATAAACTTTACCCAACCCACGCAAGCACTCTTTTACTTCGCCCCGGATGCTCTCCATCAAACATTTCATAGCGGCAAGACGCAGGAAATTCGCGATAGTCAAATTGTAGTCTTACGGGGTGTGTTACCATTAAATTATTACATTTGCAACTGTGTTGCCGACATATAAGGCACTATTTGCATTACAACGACGGGAGGAAGGGTCCTTAGGATATGGCGAGTACGTCACATGAGGACTGCAAAAGAAAAATGTACCTTTAACGACGACTTGCGGATTCTGGGAGTCGGGAGATGAAATAAGCCGTAACAGGATGTCATTCAGGATAATGCCTCTTTCGCTTTATTTTCTTTTCAACACATTAAAGTACCAATTTGTATTGAAAACGACATAAAGATGAATAATATTTTAATATGAAAGCTCGTTTAAGGCAAGTAAGTACGGAGGAAATGCCAAGATTTTCTTCTCAGGAAAGCCTGATGTTATTTTTAGAATTTCTTCGGGTTTGAATATCCTATCAAAAACATTATTTCTATTTAGTAATGGCATAGATATATACCAAGTCTAAATCCAAAAGAAAACAAACTGCTTATGTATTAAAATTACTTTTGGAAAATGTACAACAGTAACATTCACCTAATACACACAAAAAAACAAAATGCAACAGCGCTATAGTAAAAATAAAAAACAACTTTTAATAGCAATTATTTGATCTAATTAAATCTACAACAAATAGGATGACTCAAAGACGAAGAATGGGGGTAGACAATTTTAATATAACTACAAATTTCTCAAAAAATCTGATTGATTTGTATTGTATGACATTCGACGAGTCAATCTACATTAAGAGCATTACACTACACTCGCATCAATAGATACCTACTCCAAGTATGTATATTCTACAAAGTTAACTATAGGAATGAACTGAGACAGCGCATTAAGTCAGTACTACTCGTAACTTAGAACAGTTTCAAGGCGATGTATGCGAGCCATTACTCCGGCAACTTGCGTAACTTAGCCAAATGATCACCGGCTAGACATCACACAAACACACGGTACGCCCACAAAAACTCGTCTGCAGGTAAAAAAATCAGTAGTGTGTGTGAAGCGCACGTGTATGAACACCAGAATACGGGTTTACTTACCGTCGCCCCTCGTGTAGCTACTTGTAGGTAAGTAGCAATCGCGAGTCCTTTGTTCTAGGAGCTGATTGGAGCCGGGCCCGGAAATGCGTGTCACCCACCCCCTCATTGGTCCGTTTCATTTTCTTAGCGCGAGAGGGACGCAGCTACACTGAAGTGTGTAGTTAAGGATAGGGATCTCTGTGTGTAAAACGGTAGGTAGGTGTCACGAGTTGGTTGTTTTGCTCGTTCACTATGTTTGTGCCGTCTAAGATAAACTATTTGGTGAGTTGCTCGAGTTTGTAAATTGTTTTGATCGCAGTTTCACTGCCGCTTTGCGGTTTAGTCAATTTTTAGTTGTGTAGTCTACGAGGTAAGGTTTAATTTCAAGGGCAATCTTTACTAAGGTTACTATTATTAAAACAAAACTTTTTACTTACCTACCTTTAATTTTCATGATAGATGTATCCTAATAATCTATTAAGCTAAACTTAGCTTTATCATACTATATAGGTATAGTTCGACTTTAATTGACTATATTTTCCGATTTATAGGTTGGCAAATTATACACAATCATGTTACGAGTAAGTTGCGAATAAACCCCAACGAGTTCCATTTTTGGTTGCTCTACTTTTTTAGTTTTTATTAAAATCAATTACAAAGGTATTTATCAGTGTTTCAGTCAGCAAAATGGTAAAGATAGGCAGAATAGCCGGGCAGGAGGCAGCGGGCGGCAGGCGCGGCGTATAGCTGGCTAATCGGCACTCTGTCACGCAGCCGTCACGACCAGACTGCACGCGCCGCGGTACGTGAAGTGCCATGTCCCAACTGCGCATTCTACTCTATTATCTAGCCATTTATAAATTATTTTATTTAGATAACTGAGGAGATTAGTTAAGCAGAGTACTAATTACAATGACAGCTCTAGGTAAAGCTTGTTTACAAAATGTGTTGTTTAGGATCTATTTAAAAAGACAAATCAAACTATAATAGAGTTATGGTTACCATAAGGTTTTTTGTAACAATATGAACTTATTTGAGCTCAAAAAGAAGTTCTCTTACTAGCGCCATCTAGATGTTTGATGGTATACTTATTATGAACTGCTTACCAATGAGCAAACTTTGATTACTTTTATGAAAATTTATTTCATGATCTTTCGTTCTTGTCTGTTCATCTCGGAATAGATGTGTACGTAATAGGTAGGTAAGTAGGTACTAATACAAGTGGGTAAGTGCTGGAACATAATTATGACACTTATGCTGAAAAAGGCTACTTTTATCCCAAACCACTTTGTCAGCGACGTGATTGTACCTATTCGATAATAGCTTCATAACTTGCTTATTTATAAACACAGTTCATTACCACATAATTCTAATTAAATAAAACAGCAAACAAGTAACTTCTATCAACAAAATTTCCCACAACGAAAGAAAGTATTCTCGAGCTTAAGAACCAATTATAGAACGACAAAATTTTTAATCAAAACAATTCTTACAAAATTTGAATTAAGACTATTATGTCACAGATTTACGTGATTTGCCGTATTTTTAACTTTGTGTCGAGTTTATTTGTTTACGACTTGATTAAAAGTTTATTTACAGCCGGTTACGTAAGCTCTCAGTCATCGCCCTAGAAGAAGCTTTTACGATTATTGGATGAAGTTACAAAATTAGACGTAATGCGTCGGAGAAAACTTTAACAATACATTGATTAAGCATGAAACTTTTACTTTCGTCGTTCGAGAAAGAAACAAAGACTGCCTCATTTAAATCGAGAATAAACAAGAAAGCTTTGACCTTTCTTTACCTGGCTCAAAATGGTTCTTTAAAATCCCAACTTAGTTCTTTGTAATGACGTAACTTACGGGAGGTCTGAACAAAAAATGCTCTTTAAACTTACAGTAGGTACTTCGATTGTTGATAATCGATATTTGTATTCGATTGTAAACACACAATAAAACGGGTGTCTCGATTAAAAAACAGGTGTCGTATGGTTGAAAATTTGGGTACTTAGAAAAGAAAAAGCTTTTGATATGTTTATCAACCCTTTAGATTTGAGGGCGGGCTTTTGAAAACCGAACAATGTTGGTTTACGAATGAGCTTTTCGATGGTTATCGATAAAAAGTCCGAGGTTACTGACAGGTGAGATGTCAACCGATTGAATAGAGCAACCGTCGACGGTTTGAATAGACTGTGGTTTTCGTAAGTTGACCCGGTAAGATAGTAAAAAGGATATTATTGACATCACAGACACAGGTAGTAATACCAAACAATGCTGTGAGTACAACTTTACACCATATTTATGTTTTTTTAATAGATTTATTCTTGCTTTACCTTTTCTACGCTTACTGCTTCTCTACAGTATTTTTTTTTCTTAAGCTACTATACAATACATTTTAAATAGATTTAGGTATTGATACAATAAAAAAACTAAGTGTTCAAATAACCTGTATTGAGATAATATAATTTACAGCAACGAGATGAAGACACTTGTAATGACGTCGGTCGGCCATCTTGGAACAAATGGAGGAAGAGCGTGGAAAATTATCGCGACACGTTCGTCCACTGCATTGGAAGCTGCGAATATAAGCTGACGCACGAAATAAAATAACAATTATATACACATGTAGGTATATTGTGTAATATCCACTACTACTCATATATGTAGATATAGGTAGGTACATCTCATCTCATACTATAGATACATAGGTACTATTCATCTAAAGGGTTATCACTCCATTTCTTAAAGATGTGGACTACAATACGTAACTCATTTATTCTCAAGTCTCTCTCAGTCTTTCTTAAATATGATTTGGAAAGATGCATATGACTAGTAAAACTGTAATTTCAGCTTCAAAGTTTTCTCTAAGAGAATAACACTACAGTATACTTTAATAACCTGCTGTAAGAACAAAAAAAATGACGTAATCCCCCAAGCTCAGCAAGATCAGCAACATATCAGCATTTTATCCATATTCTCACACACGAATTTCCTTATTCAAAACATAGCTCATACAATAGTTAAACACGGATTTACTCTGCTTCCGAATAGAATACTGCAGCTAAGTGAAATAGGATCGAGAAAATCTCACACTGCTCCGGTATTAAAACAAGTGGGGCCTACAAAAGCGATACTCTAAAAAATGCACTGGAAAATACATCGCGAAGTTTCTGTTGAAAGTGAGGTAACGCACGGAGCGTTGCAACTAACCAACCATGGAGGTAAGGAACGGGTGTGGGGCAAAAGCGACAACGGATTTACTTTACCATGAGTCGTTAAAATACTACCAAAAATATCTAAATAATTATGACCATATAGACAATGTTGACCACAGAGTCGGTTTGTTAATGGCATAGGAATGTCTTCATATGATCGTCGTAATCTAAAATGATTCCGACTTTATATAGATTAGCCGTTATTGATTATATCCTGAAAAGGTTTCCTTTTTACATTGTATCCACAAAGTTTTTGTTTATATTTTTTGTAGCTACTCGTAAATGCTTTCTTCTAAAATTGCTTTAAATATTACCTACTTAAGTATCAATTATACCAGAGATATGAAGATCTTTTATCGTAAGTAAGTAAATGTAATGTAAATGAACATAACTTTCCTTTTGTAACTTAGAGAATAAAACTATTTTTCTGCCAATTTTATGCTAACGTAAAACTACTTGCAATATTGTTTCTTAAAAGTGAAAAATCAACTTTTAAATTACCTGTAAGTCGCTCATCGCTTTCTTCTTACATGTCGCCTTCAGCGCTGAATAGCCGGTGTCGGCAAGGCGAGCGCCTACCGCTGCATATTTATGAACCGCCTCAAACACTATAAATAGTTGATACGAGCCGCGGCCTCGCCCGTAATGGAGTAAATACAACCGAGACTCTGTAATTTGCGCTGGATGTCAAACACTGCTGATGCATGAAAACTACCTCGAGAAACGGCATTTTTCAGCAGGTGCCTACAAAAATTGCGAACCTTCAAAGAATCAACAAATTTTATGTCCCGTAATACTTTCATAGAAACCTAATATTATGTATAATAAGTTAAGTCTAATGTTATGTAGGTGTAGGTAGATGGTTAGGTGAGGTTAGCCTATACCTATAACAATTATTTTCTACCTATGTCTAACATGTACTTATCATTAAAATTGATTATTTTAATTTTAAGATATGCCAGCAGTAGGTAAACATATCCGCTGTTTCAGACGCGATGTGTAAAGCCCGGTAAACGTCGGGCCGACCTGCCGAGCCCACTTCGCCGACGCCTGTACCGACCGATATAGCTTAGATAAACGCGCACATAACTATGCAAACTACTTCTCCGAAGATAACCTCCGCTCCAAACGTCTTAACTCCCCGAGCAGAACAACGAAAAACAAGCTTTAACTGTTAAGCCGCAAAGCTCCATTTCTCATTAAAAAACGGTCAATGTAATATTCACTAAGGTCGTCCCGCTCGACACAGTCCACCATTAGCTAGGTACATACCTGTAAGTGTGGTGGGAACGCGATGTGAATACGGTATGGGCGTTGTAGTGAGCCTAAAAAATTAAAGCCGCCGACGATACTTAGAATGCTAAATAAAGATTTGAATGGTCCGGAACGCTCTCCGCAACGCGATGTCGACTTAGGCGTGTCACGTCTGCGGGTTAATTTTTTTCGGTTCGAAAGTCGGACGTGCTCGGCGACTTCCTTTCAATGTAAAGTGGGATCGATTAATGAGCCCCAGTTTCAAATTGCAGTCGGGTCACACACCTATTTACCTTCTATCGGAAACGTTTGTCGATGACATTTCCTTTGCGCGAATATTGTCCCCTAATATGTAATCCAATTGGTGACTTAGAATTTTGTCTACATAAAATCGAAGCACGGTTGCGGAAGCTAGGTAACAGAACAGTGCGTCCAATAAATCAGACTTCACTTCGCCTCTGGAAGACTAATGCTCGTGGATGTCCAATAACATAATTTGGAGAGACAGAGTACTCGTACGTTCGTCTAGGCAACGTCCGCAACGTTGTGATCGAAATCAATTTTCTGGTGAACATGAATGCTAACGTACAATTCTGCTTTATCTGCGGAAGGCGTTTGAGGTAGCCGGATTCAGGGTTCAATGGAAAGCGAGCGAGGCGACGAGTGTGAATTTTAGCGAGGTGCGGGTTAGCGGTACGAGTGAGCTGGGCAGCGGCGGGCGAACGTGCTAATCTGTGTCGAGTGTCGCGTGTGATTGGGCAGACGTCGATGTCCAATTTTCCGGTGGCGGCAGTGCATTAGTTGGTCAGACAACGGCCGTCCGCCGACTCTCGGATATATTTGAATACCTTTACGACACGAATGGGAATTATAAACTGCCCACTGCAATGCCGGCCATGTGTAGCTCTGCCGGTTTAACTGTGACGCCAGATTTAATGATTCCGTATTCATTTGCAACTTCATCGTTGGAATACACGTTCTTTGCACCTAACAATATTTGTTATAAGCACTGTTTTTAACATTCTTACTAACTCGTAAATAGAATGGGTCTTAGAAAGTTTGATATTATATAAAGTAAGATTATGTAATTATGCTACGTACGAGACACTTAACTTTGACATCCTTACGATGTAATTTTATCTCTGCAATACATGTAAAACAGTAGATTTTCCAAGCAATCAATAACAAGGAAAGCGCTACAAACCTTGCGTTTTCAAGAAAAAGTCAACAACAAAACTAAATGTCAATTTGTATTCGCAAATACATCGAGTAAAATAAACTGAGTAGCGCAGCATCTCTAATGATTGTTTACGGAAGGGGCTAGTCGCCGGTAATGCAATATTAATGCAATTCATTAAACGCTCAATTCAAGTGTAGTACCCCGACCCCTTGAATGCTACGGAATTTTATTTGATTTACTCTTGCATTTTATTTGGGAAGTAAATCGTGGAATTATAATAACCGTATGTTTGGCTGTTAACTCTTGTGGAGGTACTTTGAATTGGCATATGTGCTTTGTTGGAAGCGGTTTTGTTTGAATTAATAGTATTATATTTTTTTATTAGAAAATATGCCGTCAATATTCTTTGGGTAACCCGTTGAGGACAATCTTGCAAAGAATACAAATTGTCTATGCGGGGATTTTATCTGACTCTGAAATAGAAGTCTAACTATTAGTATCACCTAATGGGGTAATAGATAATTGCATAGATTTTCTAATAAAAAAAAACTTAACTTGTAAAATAAATGGATGAGAGACAGTAGATTAAAACAACTTCAAAAGCTTTCACAGAAAAATTAATCAAAAACACGTTAGTAAACTCACAGCGATAATACTTCACCGAAAAACATGGTTCATTGAAAATGTAAGAATCATAACATAACCTGGGGCGGGTGGAATTAATCTCGGCAAAATCGAGATCGCCTGCAGGCCCCATTATACTGTTGAGTAAAAATATATGAGGCGAAGGAAAAGAAACCAAACATATGCCGTGTAAATATTTGGAGTGGCAAGACCGGCCGGCGCGCCCCGCTCCCTTACGTCACATTGTTCTCGATCGATTAGCGTTCCCGTGACGTCGTGACGTCGTGTTCCGTAACAACTCTCCGACCCCAAACTTATTGCGACTCTTACGTAACCGACAAACTTTCCTCACGATTTTTATTTACCCCACGTTACAAGAAACTTTGCTCACTAATTATAACCCTTGCTAACTTCTAAACGATTCTCGTTACGCTAATATTATTTCATCAGACGAATTTAGAGCGACTCGAGCGAAATGCCAATGTAATCGACATCGTGAGAACGTCGCCTCGGTTTGACTCCCTGATCCAGAAAAACATATTTTCTACAAAAAATATAACTCCAATTGCCGGCCCGGGGGTGAATAATAGTGATTGAACTAACCTGTCAGCCCCATGTTAAGTGGTTTTGAAGGAACCTCACGACTATTGTCCGGACAACCAGTAGCGTGTTTTCTCGGTAAATGTTTGAATTGGTACCGGTGTATTTACTGACATTATACGGACGGGTATAATAAATGTGTGTTTGTCTTGAAAATTTCGCATCTACGTAGGATATTTTTGTAGGACTAATCCTCTTTAAAATTTGGCGCTTCGTCAAAACTGCGTATTATTACAGTAGTACATTTACAAAATGCAAAAAATAGTTTTCAAGTCGTTGAAATGATTGAGTCAGCGGTCAGTAATGATGATAAGTTGAATATGCGCGCAAATGTGAATTTACATACAGGCGTCTTGATATAAATCATCGGCATGAATGAGTTAAAAATGGACGTGTTTGCAACACAACTCATCATTGGTCGTCTATTCGATTTATCATCGAGCATTCGTATTCGACATCAACTCTCAATTTCAATCCAGACGCAAGTCGCATCCAAACGATTCAATCGCGCATATACGAGTATGTTCCTTTGTCCGCTTTCACAATGGCGCGCCTGTACTGCGTGCTATTCAACAGCCACAAAAGTCTGTTTTCGCTAAACTCCTTGTGTGCTGTAACATTGACCTATTGAGCCAACAGGTGAATCTCACAAAGCGTTTGTTTGGGTGTCTCCGCTGAATTAACGCCCTTTACCGTCTATGCTCCTGTGTACGTATTCGCGTATTGTTAGAATGCTTAAAAATTATACAGAGCATTTTTCTTTTAAAATTGGTACCTATTCATGTATAGGTGCCTACATTATATAGGTTCCGTTCTATCACTCATACTATTTTGGTAATAGCCAGTGAGAGCAATGACTTATATGGTGATAAGTGGTCAGCGTCATCAATGGACATTAGTAATAACAAAGATCGATGCGTAGCCATCTAAGAAAGGGAAAGACGAAAGTAAGAAAGCGTACTGTAGGTACCTACTGTATATACTACCTATACTACTTTTTAAGAAACAGTTTATCGTATTTTCTTTGGTTGACAACTTGAAAGTAAAGATCAGACGCCGTTGCCGTTATATTAGGACCATAATCTATTATCACGGAATAGATTTACCCATATTCTCGTTTTTAATTAAAAAGATGGGACTAGGAAAATAAATATAACATGGATACAGGTACAAATTAGATGAGTATTCTTAAGTCAAAGATCACAGCTCTATGTAAGTACTTACATATACCTATTTGGAATACCATTCATTTACTGTCACCTCAGAGCGAGTAGTATCTACAAACATACATATTATGTACCTATTAATTAATCGTTCCACGCTAATTATACAACACAAGTGCTGGCGGTCAATACCACAAAGGATAATACATAGGTAGAGCAGAGCCGAAATCCATAAATGCCGTATAACATTCGTGTTTACAAACGCGCAATATCGTCTATAGCACATAGGTCGGTTTGAACGCGCGTGGTATTCAAGACATTGATCTTGCTTCACAATGCTTTGTCCTGGTCACTGGCTGGTCTGGTGAATGGCCTCTCAAAGGAGAGTTGCATGTACACAACAAACTGTATTTCTGTGACAAACTTATAACGCTTTATAAGGATGTTATGCCGAAGCAAATAGTAGTTTGGTTAGTCATAAGATACATTAGGTTTCAGTATTTGCTTGTAATAACATAACGATTTTTTTCTTAAGTTGACGTGAATAAGATGATAGTTACTGGCTAGTTTTTTTTTCTTATGATAACTAAGACTCCCGAAAAGGTTAACTACCTGGCGGAAAGTAAAAATATAGGTTTCGTATCTATGTATTTCAATCTACCTATGAGCTAAAATCGCTTCTGTTTCATTATCATAACCTATAATTGTGCCACTGTCGGGCTCTAGTGACTGCAGATGCATTTGTCTCTCAAAATGATAAGTAAAATGAATTTTCACAAAGTCTTTAAAGTTAAGTAATATATGTAAACAGTCACTACTGAAACAAAGTAACATATTTATGGAGATAAATCCAATCACACCTGATGTTTTGACATCAGTCAAGTTCAGGATATAGAGCATTCGAAAAACACTACGCTCTTTCTAGTGTTTACTTACTAAACTAAGCAGGAAGTTGCTTACATTTTACAGAAAACAATTTAAAAAATAGTATATTTCACGCAAGATATACCTCAGTCAGTGTAGTCATCTATTCTGGAATAATTTGGATAATGAAAGCCCCGGCGCGTGACCGCGGGCCCGCGGTTGACGTTTTAATTCCCATTCACATTCGTTGAGCTATATTCGTGGCCATTTCCGGGTTACTGCCGAGATGGTTTGTACCTGTCTATTGTATGAATTGCGAAGGCTTACTAGTTTTGATACTTTACGAAAATTCAAATAAATTGCTTGACTGAAAGCTTAAAATATTTCTGTATGTTCATAGAGCTGTAGGTATTTACTTCCTACAGTTTAGCGTTCGGATAGTCTCTGCCTGATGAAATAATGATGGATTAGGATCCAATTCTCCACTAATATAGATGCATTATTATAAATTAGGTAATAATCATTACTTGTATAATTATTATCGTTCCACGAAATAAAAAATAGATACTTACCATATTTTAGCTTGAGTCAATCATCTTTTATTTACTTCTTTAGAATAGAGTAGAAGTACAAACTACCGATTGACAGGCAAGGCATTAAAAATGGCTACTGATGGACTTCTTATACTGATGAACTACTGATACTAATAAACTACTGATGTCCTTAAATGTTGACTACATACTACCAAGTAACTCGTCTACTTGTTCTTTTAACTGTAGTAGAAATAAAAAGTAATTTATGTTAAAAAAATATAGAAGAAGAATCAAAAAATTCAAATTCATAAGTCGAAGTATACCTCGATTTGAGCCGAGTTCGGTCGTAGCGAAAAATAAACGCATTCGTCGCAAGCTAAACGGGTAATGTCACCAGTTATTATCATAATGATGTGCGCAGTAACTACCTATCTACTTATCTACAGCATAGAAAACGTATAAGCATTAGGTATATATTTCTTTTATGTACATAATAGGTATCATTAACGTTTTCTATTTAACGGGATACAAACATCTAGCCTACCTACACGCAACAATTTTAAATGATACAACAATTTATGCATCTTTGATCTTGATAATCACTGTCTGATGTCGTATTTAAAATGAAAAACGCAAGTTTTTTCAGTTCAAAGAACCTCTGCTTAAATGTAGGTACTGAATTAAAGCGATCAAGCAGAAAAAAACACGTGATACAACATTATGTCGGGACGGCAGTCCATCAAATCGTTCGGTCAAAGCATTCATTCGGATTAAGAATAATTAGCCAATTTGTCATTTTGATGTCACATGCCATCACGTAGCTCAGTCAGTCAGTCGAAGGCGTCGAGGAAAAGGAATAAAATTTATAAATATTTAATCCAAGTTAAGTGTATCGTAAAAAGTACAAGTCGGCATAACTCATGCGTCTTTGGCTTTTGTGTTTTAAAAAATAAAAGACGTTTCAAAAAAAGAACATTAGTTTGCGCGCCGGATCAGTCATCCGCGTGTCTTGGCTGGTGACACGTCTCGAGGTGTCGACGTGGTTGAATACGACTTACTTATATACCTTGTGTACACCTTGTACGCATTAGGTACCTACGTCTGTTTAGGTAAGTATTAGAACTTCTAAGTCCTGTCTAATAAGAAAAGCTTAATATTTCCGGTTTTTCTCTCCACCAGTAGCATGAATGTTCAATGTACGGACTCAGAGCTTTCAAGAAATTTCAAGTTACACTTCAAAAACCGTAAATAACATACCAAAAACTCATCAATTCACCACTTACAACACTGCGACCCGACACTGCTAAATTCCCCAAAAATACTTCCACATATTTAGCGCGTCAGACAATCAGTCAATCTGTAGGACTCACCGCGGTCTTTACGTTCACACCTTTTTACGTAAACATCTCAACTTTAAAACCATTAAGCAACCACCCACGGCCGTCAGTGGTCCGGTCGTCATGATTAATACGGACTCTCAACTCATTAGCTGAAGGGCTTAGGAACGGAGGTACTTAATCACTCGAACAAAGCACTACCTACGAGCAGCCGAAAGCATCATTCTTCGTCAGGAATGTGTTGGGTTGGTACAAGTTGGAAGCGTCGCGTAGAGAGTTCACAATAAAAAATACCTTTTTTCAGGTCAGATCAAAGGGACCTGTAACGCTGCAGGAATGACAAATGCATTATCGGTCAGTAGAATATGAGATTGGAAGAAATACTGACAACCTTCTTGAACGCGACAAGTTGTGGTTGACACAAGCAAGAAGGTTAACTTAACTGATCTACATAAATTAGGTATTTAGGATGTTTATTGCAAGTTTACCAGAGTATCTCAACATCTTATGAAAATAGGTATCTATTACGAAACGTATACAGACAGCAAAAAAAGTAAAATTGCACCAAATAAAATGTACTGTATAATACTAGTATAATTTATGTAGGTACTACTAATCTATACTTAAATCAATTATCAAATCAACTGTAGATACCTAACTGTAAGTAAGAACTTTTTAGTAAGGACAATAGATTCAACTATTATGCTTTTTAAAACTTCGTAATTTTTTTGCCACAGACGAAAAAATACATAAGTAATATAGATTGAGACTTAAATGAGAGTAGTAAAAAAAAAACAACGTAGGTACGATAACGTTGCCCGGTACATTGCTCGACAGGCCGTACTTTGTGACATACGTCAAATTGTACAAAAAAAAAGAAAAAAAATTACTACATTTTTTTATTCTGAAGACTTAGTTTATACATTTTTTGGTCTGAAATTTTTGCTTGTTTTATATGACATGAGTACCTACGAGAGCAATGTCTCTTCAAGTTTCTAACTTGCGATGCATCGTCAGAACGTGCAAAGGGAATCGCATCGCGTATCCCAGTGTCATTGTACTCGACTGACTCCGCGACGTGAGTCTTAACTAAAAATCTGCGCATTGCCTACAGTTACTAGTACCTTCTGTTTTTGCTAGAAACACCTTGATCCCCATGTTATAGATAATATCTGTTTTATATAACTTGTGTTAAAATACAATTATATATAGCCAATTGAGGAACTAACAACTAGGCTTTTGAGTGATAATTTTCACTAAGTATATTACAAAAACTATTTAAATCCTTGTAATAAAACTTTATCAGTATGGCAGCTTTTCATGTCTCGATAAACAATTGTAAATGCCTTTCTTTCTACCTTGATAGAATTTTCTTACAAAATATTATACCTACATTACTGAGTGGCATATTACTGAGTCTGCAATAGGTTCGGTTAAGTGAAAGACGTGCACTAACGTACGTATTTAATTGCCTTAGACCGATTACAAAAAAATCTTTTGAAATTGACACAATCAAAAACAAAAACAATATACCTATCCAATTATTTAGACACAGAATCCTAATTCAGACAAGCTAATTAAATGGTACATACATCTATTTATAGAAGAGCAAAGGTACAAACGTGATGGGATTCAAAATTTCCAGCGAGCTAGCACGTCCGCACCGCAACGGGCTGTTTAATTACCATAATTAATTAGATCCACCGCAGACGTGAGTAGAATAGCGGATTGATGTCGGTAACATATCGATGCCATTACGAGGTGACGAGTATCGTATATTTTTAAAAGCCTATCATTAGTACACTAGTTTCATTTCACCACGACGCGATAGTAGGTTTTAATGATATCGATTTAAAGCTCGGTTTCGATTGAATTTTCGTCGTTCTGAGATGCAAGAGTTCTTGTGCCGATCGTGCTATCACACAGCGCGATCAATCATCTATATGTGATCTCTACCGCCGCATTTCAGCGCTTTGTTCTCCAACCGTTACGAATCTCTACGCTAGACACACAATATTATGAGGTTTGAAGATTTCTCAATTGTTGGGATATTTCTAAAAAGTATTTTTGAAGATAATAATATGACGTTAAAGTAATATAGCGCATTGTATTAAGTACAATTCTAGTTAAAATTCCCATATTATTTGATACTATGATACTGATTAATCACTTTTCGTTAACGTAATCGTATAAAAACTAAAGAACAAAGCTACCTGCAATTTCCTTCAAATCATCTTGGTTAAAAAATTGAAATAGTTAAGTAAAAATCTATGAGCATGATTCTCGGTGGCGTAAGAGGGGTTGCATGCAATCAATAAGGCAATTAGTGACCGCAGCAGTGGCGAAGCGGAGTGTTCTTGAGGGCACGCGTGCCGCCCTCCTGCCGCCCTTCGATCGCTAATTGTAGTTTACTCCGCTTATTAGGTGTGTATACCACGGCTACTGTACTCTACTCTACTCTAACATGCTCTGAACTTACTGAGCTGGCTTAAAATTATGGGTATTTTTTCACAATAAAAGTAAACAAGTAAAAATGCTCTTTAAAGAGAGAGTAATATTCGTGTCAAATTTTACACTGTTCCAAAATATTAGTTTTGAATATGATGCCTTTATTAAAATGTGCTGTTTTTTGCAATTCATCTTCCCCATATTACAGTATCTTCGACAAACGGACCCATGAGAGAGTTTTGAATAAAACAGTAAATGATAAATTCAAAATCCATATTCAATATTTTGACTAGCATTAGCTGCCATAGAATTTCCTAGCATTTCCCACAGCAAATGTTCCGTATATTTACGCCAGTCTCACATTTTGTCTCGGTCAAGTATTCGCTAATGTGCCGAGTGACCCTCATTGCCTCCGGTTCACCGTCGATTAACTGTGCCATGTATTTATTTAGGGTTCCGGAGACGTCGTGGACCTTAATGTGGCCAATGAAAAATGACAACAAATATGCACATACATTATACGATATTATGGTTTTCCATCATAATGAAGTATGGGGAGAGTGATTTTAAATTTTTCACGTGGAAAATATTGAATCGTGTGCTATGACGATTTGAAACCGTGCAAGCCTAATTTTCTTTTGATACGTAAGTAATTTTGTAGTAACTATTCAATACTGTCTTTCCTAGGTAATACGGAAAAAATTGTATTAACTTAATAAGAAAGCCAGAAGTAATATCTGAAAATCGGTTCACTCATTTTCATATTAATCCGTAGCCTTAAGGAGCATCGTCACCACATATCATAGGTACGATACCAAATGATGACATCTTAATGACAGCTTACAATTACAGGCCAATGATAAAATTATCAATACAATGATCGATAAAATTATCAAACACGATTTAAAGATATTAACATTTTACGTCCAACATTAATTCAACTGCAAGAGACATAAGACGTCTCGTATCTCTAATTTGCAGACTACGCACGACGCATTACGCGTTTCGAGGGCGGTACGCGGGGCGGTCCGGAAGCATATTACTCGCCAGTGGTGGCCGGAAATAGACAATATATTGCCTTCGACCGGCCACTGCGTAAATAACTATGATAAGGAACCCTGTTTATGTCTTCACCGACAGCCGACTAGGAACAGACTAAACAATCTACAGAAGCTGCTGTTATAAATGCACAAAAAATCTAGTTAAAAAAATTTGGGACTTGACCTTTACGTCTATTTATTTTTTAATTTATTGATAAAGTTTTTTTAATACATTTAAAAAGCTTAATGGAAATATGAATTTATTAACCTAATAAAAATAAAACACGTAGGAGTAAGGTATTCGTAGGTCGCGTTTGTATAGATATTCATCTTTTAGTCAAAGCTATCTTTTGATGCTAGTACATCCTGCTGCTAAACTGTGGAAGAAGCTGGCATTCCTCCCTCTCGCACTATCGTCCCACAAATAATGGAAGTCTTACTTTTATTTCCATTAAAATCTTTAATGTAAAGCTTACTTATATTTGTAATTTGCTTGTAGGAAATAAGTCTGTCGCGGCCGTCCCCTATCCGTCCACACATCGCTGTTTACTGGCTAATACGGGGCAACACGAGCAACGATGGACCACGACATTTATTTTACGGCGTCCGGCTATAAAAGTGATCCACTGCCTGCATTCTGCTGCGCTGCCCACTGCGGCGCCGTACGCGGTAAAGAAATACTAGAAGAAACATATTAACTCACGCTTGTAGCCTTTACGATACCTACCTGTATTTTTGGCGACGTTTTGGCATGAAATTCCTTAACATGTAACGTATAAAATGGCATAAAGGTAGAATAACTTTGTTTAAAAGGCGTTCAAAAACTTGAATCCCACTAACAATCGACCATAAACCTTATATTCATAAAACTTTATTTATCATATACGGTGACACAATCACTGCTTTGTGACCAATTCTTTTCCCTATTAAAATTAACATTTTTCAATTCTTTATTTGTAACTGTACCTAACAAATATTAGTATAGACATTTCGCTTTGCAGGGATTAATATTTTATAAAAAATAGTTTCCATAACTCATCCAGTTCCTATAGTTCGTAGTAGTGTCCGAATCCCGTAGCCCCACGGAAGTGATAAAGCTTTTTGGCAAAAAAAAGTATTTGGGCGGCGATGGTGCGGAAGCGAAGTAAAATTTCACTGTTGCTTAGATAGTCTTGAGATGTGGATTAGGGACCCCTGGTACTGTTCTTTCTAGTGGAACGATAACTCTATATTACACGATAAAAATCTGAATTTTTTCGACTAAAAACTATAGACATTACCTCTATTTAACACGTACAAAAAAATTATTAACCTTCTATGACCCAATAAGCAATATTTTTCAAAAAAAATCTGTTGATTATTTATCTTAAGTGGGTTATTCGCGGTCGTAAGGAGGTGGTTCCTACTTATCTTTTGACTTGGACCTTAAGATGAATCTTCAATTATTAGCAAAAGGGACTACTCTATTAGGTACTATTCAAAAATTTAAATTCCATATACCTAGCATTCAATAATCACCGTTTTGTAAACATACATAAGAATAACCTGGCAGTATAATAATATCTAATAATAAATGTTCAACTTATACTTTCCAAATAATATTACTAACACACTTAAAAACCTAATTTTTAACACGAGAGTGTAACCATTACAATGTTACATTTATTGCACTTTTAAATCCTTCAATTCTTCACAGACTGTGAGCTTAACAATAGCAAGTTTTATGAGCATTCTTGAGCATTCCACACAATGTTAGCAAACAAAACTTAGGTATCTGATGCTACTATTAATACTTCTCAAAATATTGCACATTTAACATTTTAACAGAAGCATAAAAATGAAAATACAGTGCTAAAAATATTTTAACAACTAATAGTATCTACTTAGGTACATTTACTTAACCTACTACTGAAATTATTTTTTTAGAAAATGGGTTCCTTATTTTTCCATCAATGACTACATACTAGTTTATCTATTGCTTGCAAAAAACCATAATACAAAGAAAATATGGCAAAAGTTAAATAACACACGGTTTCGTTTCACGACGTATTTCCAACTACATGGTCACGAATAATGTATTAGTGTTCGATAAACAAAGAAAATTGACTACAAAACGAACAGCCAAAAGGTCAGATCAATCGGGAGTTCGAGTGTACTCATTGCTATTAAAACCAATAGACGAATTAAAGAACTCCTTGTCACCAAAATGTCAAAGTCTAGAGACAACATTCGGCATTATGCAAATAGGCTAGAAGTAGATACTTTGAAATTAATTAAATAGTGGCAATGCGTAAATACTTTTTCTATTTACTTGTACCTATAGTTTGTTGAATTTGTAACTTTTAAATTACTTTTAAATGTATGTTATCGATTAGTGAAACATCCTCACAGTATAAATAATACATTACAATACCAAATAATACACACAATACCAATATTTTTTTCATCTTAAAATGATTCATAGCATTATGTATAATTCAAGATAAGTACCTGAAAGTAATTAGGTTATGAAACATATAAAACTAAATGAATTATTACAACTGGTACCTTCATAAAATGCCAAATTTACTTATCTCGCTACAACATACTGACAAATGAGCAGGCGAGTAAAAAGGAAATGAATGTAATTCACAGGAAATAGAACATGATTCAATTGTGATCGGCGCAATCGAGCGTCACCGCTACCACTTACTGGACTCTGACGCTCAAATTAAACAATATACAGGATGGATACTATCCCCACTATTATTTTACTTATCCACTTATACTTACAGCAGTCTTCATCCATCTATCTATATCCATAATCCTTGGATAAGTTAATAAGTAAACTATGTAGTAAAATTATAAGATGATAATGTAACTTTTTTGATATTGACTCTGCAACTAAATTATGGATCATGGATAAATGGATATTTAGAATACAAAATATAATTTTTACTCACCTTTAAAATCAATCAGTTCATCATCACAAGGGTACAGGCCACCACGCTGGCTAAGCGCGAATTGGCAAACTGCACACACCTTTGAGAACTTTATGGAGAATTCTCAGATGTGCAGGTGTCCTTACGAGGTTTTCCTTCACCGAAGCAAGTGACAATAAGATTGTAATATGTACACATCACTTTTAGAAAATTAAAGGTGCATGCCGTGATTGAACTCAGGCCCACCTGGTCCTTTCGGGAGACCAACAATCAAACTACTGCTATCAGTGCTTTAATCGATGTTGTAATTTGATTTCATTTTCAGTTTGCTTGACATTCCTTTACCTACTTCTAAATAAGAATAATTATGTAGCTACAATAATAGAGTACTGCTTTTTGTTTAATCCTAAATTGTTTAAATAATTTCATTTAAAAAGATAACTTACATTATCCGTTCAGCCTCCTGTCAGTTTAAGTAAATCCGATTCCATCTGAAACAATAAAAATTTGTCCTTGTAGTCATAAATAGTAAACAAATAAATGGCAAATGGCATCGCATGCAAAAATAAAGCATAGGTAAGATATTTAATTTTAATCTCATAATGGAGAAAACAACGAAAAAGTCGAAGTACGTACACGCGTTTAGTACCGAGCTTCTATTAGAAAATGATTTAGTCCGGGAGTACATTCGACCCCACTTTCCCTGCAATTAGTTGCGCTCCGAACAATGTGCAGTGATTTTTAAATGATCACCCCAACGCCATCTGGCGTTCAAAGCACTACTAAGTAATATTGGTAATTGCTCTTCAATAGAAACGTTCCTATTCCTAAAATAGAATTCTCCATGTTTTTATTTGCAAATTGGACAAACAGGTTGTTTTGTTTGGCGGCTTTAGATAATAGGTTTGTATTGGGGACTTTTTTTTGGTAAAGGTTGAGCATAAAATGCTTTAATTTTATTTGACCCCTTTAACGCTAAGCATATTATTATGTGTTGGATTTTCATTCATTTATTACACATTAACTGAATAAATACGTTGAGTATTTCATAAATAGTGGCTTAAGATTTCCGTCTCGAAGACGTTTGAACTGTATGCAATCTTTATTAAATTGGGTAAACACAATATAGTTAAATACTAATAATCCCTGGAAGTACCTGCCTATTTACCATGATATTTGGATCACATTGTGTAATATTTTGTGGGCGTAACGGTCCGATCCTGCCTAAGCTATTCAAAACGAAATTAATTAGCTCTAAAATAATTTCCATCGGCGGCACTACGAGGCAATATTGCGCCATAATTAAAATCTCCTACAAAATAATATTAAAGGCACTCAGCTTAATTTGCCAGCATTACGTACGCTCCGATGTTTATTGGCGTTGAGAAATTAATATTTCGCACCGATATCAAAAGTTCACGCTCAACTAGCCACCCTCGGGGGTCGGTAATAACTACACTTCGGACGAATTGTCGCAGGTGAGCGGCAAATGCGCTTATATTATTATTTTTTCACCTTCTATCATAGAGATCAAACGTCGCCGTGGAGACGTCGCGGGGAGTGCGTGGGTGGCGCGGGAGGAGGAGGATTATCGCGAATTATTCACGTGCCATAAAGCGCAAATTACATTGGCAGCACGCGCCGTGACGTATGCAGCATTGCACGGATGTTCCCGCAGGAGGCGATCCAAACAATCGCCACTGGGTGCCGCTGGGCCGACGAGCGACTTAAAATATTGGATGTTCAGTTCCACTCACTCTGCAATATTAGTTTTTCGCGTGCGATATACCTTCACGAATTAGTTAAACCTTTGCGAGTTTTATAAATGCAATGTATCGTTCGAAATAGGAAATACGTCATCGAATTTCTCATAATTGAATACGTGCGAGTTTCGCGAGTAGCTTATGTCAGAGCGTTGAAAGCAGAATGTTTTCCGGGAAACAATTAATTCGGCGTCACTAAACAAATAGCGTTATTGGGGTTCGGCTGCGGCTGCGGCAGTGTAGGCATCTATTCGAGCACCTATTAAATTTCTGAATGCGAGGTTAATCCGCAATTACCGCCTAGTTATCGCCGGAAGACGGCGGAGATAGTTAGGGCCCGGAAAATATTCCGTTCACTAATTATTCCGCGTAATTAAACGCGAGCATTATCGTGCGACGCCGCCGCCACCTGCCGGCATTGTGCGAGCGTGATTTACTGCGATCCCGCCGCGATTCCGTTGCGACTCCAAAGCGGATCCCCGGCTCTTTTTGCACCAATTAATTGTCGAATCGCTCGTATATATTAATTGCTATGAAATTAATGTGAAGAGCCACGATCGATTAATTGCTTTTCATCGGACTTAACTAACCATTTTAATAGCTGCCCATAATTCATATACGTATAAGCTGCGCTTTCTCGCCTCTTTTTATAGTGAATGGCTTAATTAATGTACGACTTCATATTTAATATTTAGTTAGTAGTTTAGTTCCTCCAATAAATTAAACGTGCAAAACGCATGCAAATTATCTATAAATTCATGTTTTTGAAATGCGAGCGATGATTCGAATGTGAGCTTAGAGAGGATCAAAAGTCCTTACCTTAATTTTGACCAGTGAATCAAGAATTTAATATAGAACCACCATAATTTTGCAAAAAAACATAAACTGCTTTAAAGCCTAAGCCTAAAACTTACCTATCTGTATCTAATTATCTCAAAGTAATAGAAAGACAGACTGATCCACCTATTCTACAGTTTTTTCATACATTCCGTCTAATACTGTACCGAGACTGCAGAATGCAAAACACTGGCCGGAGGCGAGGCAGATGAAAAATAATAAGTACAACAATATGAGGCTCAGTTAACTGAGAGCTGGTCCGCTCAGAGTGCGGAAGTCAGCTTCTAATTTGCTCCGAGTATTTCTACTTATTTTACGACGCTAGAAGATGATGTTCTATACACACACTATACTTAGTACGTCTATAAGTATCTTAAGTATCTATGTATTACTACGCATACTTGCAGACCCCATACACCATTGAGAACTCGTAAATACTGATTTGTATGTCAGAAATAAGATTGTTCAATAACTACTGGACCCGCGTGGTGCAGTATTGCCGATACAATCCCGCAGTAACATCGTTAGGACTGTGATAATAGAGTACCTACAATTTGTCGCTCTGTCTAGTTAAATTCCAAAATAAAAATATTGTGAGAGTAATCTAATGAAAGAAAATAATATACCACGAATCAACGAGCCATAATATATGCAAGTATACAAGTATAAGGTCATTAGTAATTACGCAGGGCTGGAGCGGACGTAGCTAAATATTTTCTCGAGGCCTGGGCGGGCGCCGCAGTAATTAAAAGAACGGAGGTCGCTCGGCTCGAGGGCTGCTTCCAGGAAAATCAAAAATTATTGTCCACACATTTTCTTCGCAGAAAATATTTGGCCATAAAATTAATAAAGCTGTTCGCTCCCTTCTGCTATTTTCCGTACACACCACCCAATATTTGGATATTAATACCTACCTACGACTTCTTTTTGCGTTATCGAAACGAGAGCAGTATTGTTTTAATAGCAAAATCTCACGCTAAAATATTACGATTAAAATATTTCGATTTAGATTTAGACGAAGCTCGACGCGCGCTTAAAAATATGAGTTACCAAAAGAAACTCATCTTCGCGGTACAATGCGGGAATATTTACCGTAATCGTAGCGCAAACATTAATCGCGAAAAGCATTTTGTTAATGAGGTAAAAAACAACCGGGCGTTGAGTGGCGCGTCATTACCGCACGGAGCGGCGAACGGAGCGGAGCGGAGCGGGCGCGGGTTCGGGAGCGGACGCGGCACAAAGCCACCGACTTAATGACACCTCGTGAAAAGCCGAGATGAGTTATTTTTGAGAGGAAAAGGCGAACGTCAAGTGGCGCGGTTGTTTTACGCGCGCTGGTGGCGTTTTGTTCGAACTAACGAGGTCAATAGTTGAGTCACGGTTCGCGGCGCGTCGGTAACAAGTTCCGCGCGTTTGTTATTCCAAGACCCCTCTTACACTAGTTCATAACTTTTCGGCAACATAATATACGATCTGTGTGCTGGAATCGGAACTTGTATGATCTAAGCAATGCAGACGTTTTGTGTTATATCTTTAAAAGATCTTATGTTGTGATTAATGTCAATTATAATACATTATTATTTATGCATAGAATCGAAATATTTAACGATAGTAGGTATCTTTAATGAAGTTACGTAATAGAAATTTTATGAATGTCGTACCTTACCTAATCCTTTATTAATAAATATTGATTAACTTTACTCAATTTTTTATCTAAAGTTAATCTTAAAATTAACTAGATCTGACGTAAATTGGTACCAGTAATAGAATAAGATTTTACTAAGGCTGTAAGGATTTCTTTTGGGTGGTTTTTAAAGAAAGTTTTAGGGCGCCTCTAGCGGGAACTATGAGAAACATAAAGTAATACTTTTTGTACAATAATCCAGTGATGTGAGCATTTACCCTTGAATATTTTATCAAACAGAATTCTTCATTACATAATGTAGAGCGTGTTCTACATTATTATTTTGTGAGCAAAATTACAAAAACGGAAATTAGTTCTTGCTCCCTACGTTGGTGATCGCTTTAGTGTTTATGATGTATGTATGTAACATACAAATATTAAAAAAAATAAACAATACTTTATTACCACATCAATTAATGGACAACATTTCACACGACACTGTTATATTTACGTAAGGAAAAGGTTTTTTTCTTTAATTTAAAAACGTTTGACAAACACATACGAGTAACAAGATTTACTTCTTCTATCTACATTACCTATTGATCCCTACCAAGTACGAGTCCGATTAGAACTTCACACATCATTATTTACTCAAACACCAAACAATCAATTCACTAAATATTTCACACTGTATTGCAACATTATAGTAAAACGTACTATAATATAACACCCATACTATAATGCACAGGCTATTGTGACGTGTTGTGTTGTGTCGTGTTAGGGAAAGCGACCGAACAAGTGGCTACTTTCACATTCCGTTTTCATTTTCCAAGCGACGACGGCCACTAATAACTTTATAATATCATCAGCTGTTATCGTTGTCCACTAATTCGTTAGCGTGTGAATTGTTGCTCTTAGTTTTCACTAGGCTTAATGTATTTTGTATAAAATATAAGTTATACACTTCCTTTGAGAAGTACGTAGTTTTTATTGTTTCGGTTACGGTTGCCTGGAAGAGGATTTATTTTACAACTAGATGGTAAAGATGATTTGAATGGATTAAAGGATGAATTCGTGAGTACCTTCATTATCATTTACGAACTTTCTGAACTGGCCCGATTTTCCGCAAAAATAACGCAGTATTTCTTAAACCGCACGCGTATAGAATTTCTCCAAAAATCAACCCGAGACTACGTCATCTGCGAAATTGGAACTTCAATACGAACGCGGATTGCAATTCCGAGCGTGCGTTCCCACGACAAAAAACAAAAATTCATCAGAGTCACGCCAGTCAGAGGCTTCGAGCGTCAACCGGAGAGCGCGAAAAAAAATGCTAGCGGATCGCGTATCGCGCCCGCACAACGCATCTCGGTTTTCGTTCGAAGAAGTAATTAAAAAAAACGTACTATAAGGTTGATCACAGGCACCGATACCGCTTGTGCTACCGTTTACGCGTTCTTTGTTCGAGATAATAATAAAAACTCAAACAATAGGGGCAGAATAAGACCGACTCGTTGCCTCAAACACGCCCTACTTGAAAGATAAAAAATATTACGTGTAGTGGACGCGTTCGTCTTATTACGTTCCCAAGCTCGTTCCATGTGTTTTCACCGCATTTGAGTGCATGGGTATTTTTATTCCTTTTTTCCGTTAATCGTTGCTTGAAAGGAAATTGAGGCCGACACTTTCATGATAATTCAGTCATGATAAAAAAATTCATAGTGTTTTTTTGTTACGATACGGAGACTTAGAAAATAAATTAAAAATACATAAACTTTAATTTATGGTTATTTTCCAAAAAAAAAAAGATGTATAAATAGTCACAGCAGATTTCACAAATACTACCTATAATTATTATCATACTTAATTAAAGCCCAAAATTATTTTTTACAAATATAAAAGCAAATTAAGTAGTTATTTAAAGGAATGACATTAAAGAGGAAACGTTAAGTATTAAACCATGACCGGAAGAAGTAACTGGAACTACCCACAAGTAAGTAGCACGTGTATATCACCCTTTTTACGTGGGATTGTTGTGTAAAACTCACAGAACTCACTACGAGTACCTAATCAAAGTACAATCGGATACAAATTACAATAGGAGATTTACCTGAATTAAATAAGCGTATTAATCTTAGGCTATATTGTTTTAGACTTAAAAATACTCCAAATGTAAAGAATGAAACAAATAATAATTAAATTATAAAAGATGCACAAAATATGTTAGAAATTATTATTTCTGAAACACAGTTGAGGTAAAAAGTGACATTGAAAAAAACATAGGTATGCAGTTAAATTGTACTAACGAATAACAATGTACTTAAGTGTATAAGTATTTATAACACTGATATTAGTTTAGATTCATACCCATAATGATTTTAAGTTACGTAATAATAGCCCATTATTTGATTTACACATAAAAACAATGCAATATAAGTCTATTTATTGAAACTTAAGGAACCTGCAACTAGACTCAAACTTTCATTCGTATGCTAATCATATTGGACAAACACTGGCTATTACATCCATATTAATTTTTGCCATCACGTAACAAAAAAAATGTTAAAAGTTTGTCCGCCCGACTGTACCGGCGCGCACCTGGGTCGCCGGGGGCTCTCATTCAAATGCAAATCAAACGTTCCATTTTAAAAATCTACCATCTCGTCACTCCTTGCTTCCGGAACGACTTATGTCCAATCGTCACCGATGTTATCATGTCCCGGCAATCGAATTTAAATCTTAACTCTATGCTACTTAAATCCAAATTCTCTTTTACAATCACGGCACATACGTCAATATTGTACTGGGGTAAGTTGTCGTTTGGGACCTTTTAGGGCAAATTTCGAGTACCCAGGTGTGCTCCCGATCCGGTTAAGGGAAGCGGCCTTGTTAGGGATTCTCGTATAAAATGGTTTAATGGTTTGTTTTTAATTTCATTTTTACATTCACGACTCCACAAGTTAAATCATTGACTGTTGTTAAATACCTATAATGGCTGCTTTTCAAGACATGAAAAGAATTTCTTGCAATTTGTCTATCTCTGCTTCGTTATTAATAGCATGAACTACATGTCGTAAGAATTTATGTATGAGGAATTGGGCATGTTAACATTTTTTTTAATTTAAAATCGAGAAGAGTTCCTCAACGAACATGAAAGAATCTTTTACTGAATATAACCCTATTACGTTTACAATTTTTTTTAATAATAAAAACATAAAAGGCAGATTAAACTGTCATTAAACTTACAATAAAACTATTATAACTATTATTAGAGTTTAATTTACGTGAGTGTCGCTACTCTTTCACCACTAATATAAGTTGTCGTTCCCGCTCTGGCATACATGTAATGTAATCATGTAACACAGTTGTCGCAATTCATTTTATTTTCTACATCATTTAGTTTTTAGGATTCCGTATAAAATACCTTACTTTTATAGTCTACAGAATGCCCATCCATCCATCATGGGTCTAACTTGAAGACTTTTATTTCAATACACAAAAATACCAATTGAAAGCTGGTCAACTGTCTGTCAACAGGACCTTCCATATAACCTATGCATATGACGTTTTTTGTGTATCAAAAGAACAAAATTTTGCTTTCTGCGTTTCTTCTCCGTGAAAACTTTTACTATGCCAAACCCCAAACTCATACATGCTTGTGTTATACTTAAAAAGTGTTAAATCTCACTGAATTGTAATAAAATTCAATCGATCATCGGACCACACGCCGTAGAGCAGACGGCGTGGCACCGTGTGGTATCTCTACCATCTACGCATTCCACTGTTGGGTCCGTGTTGGGCTTACATTCCAATAACAATACAGGTTAAAACCACCAAGATTTGCCTTTGTAATAAGAAAAAAAAAGAAACAAAAAAAATTTAATTGCTATTACGAGTGGGGTGGTACAATGGGATTATAAGACGTAACGTTATTCTTAAACGAGTCATTACAAAAATATAAAAATCTCGACTGATAAAGAAAGCGAATCAAAAAATTATATTGTCTCGAGATGTTACTCCCACCATTGAGACGAATCAATGACAACGTTTGGGCTATACAGCCCGCCAAACAAATGGGCGTACATATAAATTTGTTAAAAAAACAGTATTCTCTCTCTGGCCCTGTCAACCAAATTCACGAAATATCTTAGAATAATCTCTATAAAAACTATTAATATTAACTTGTTATCTTTCTTTTGCGTATAACCAAGAGTTTAAACATATATCTTCGGCCAGGCAAATCAGAAACCGAATAAGTCATCCATAAAAAAGCAGCCCGATATCCGTCTGGGCGACTGGCCGACTCACAATGGACTCTCGTAGTTCGCCAATAATATTAGTTAATAGTTTTCTGAACATCTATAGAAAAGTGATTTAGTGGGCTCAAAAGTAACGCAGTAAATCAAACACCCATCTCGGTTCGAGTTATCCAGCTCAATAATGATGCCGAGGACACGTGTTCCCTCATTACACGAAGTTATTCCACCATTCGTGATTTAAAATAAATAAATTTTATAGCGCCATCTGTCATATTGGTCTTAAATCTCAAAGCTGGTCGGCGGCCAGCAGTCACACCGTCATTCTCGCATTGACGTTTAGTGTCAATGAAACGAATGTTATTTTAATGTCTTGTGTATAATGTGTTTCCTCGTTCATTACCGAGTCGACATCCGATTTATAACATGTCAAATTTAAGCGAGTTAGACTCTTGGATTCATGTTTTGATGGTCATTTGCCGTCATACGGGAGACGATAAATAAACGACTCATCAACCGCCTCGTATCAATTGTAATTGATAGGCCAAGTTTTACTTAGGACGAAGTAAGTAGGTATCTAATGAATGCCGTTGAAATAATATCCCTATAGAGTGGCAACATAAATAATAGCTAGCATAAATACTTCGTCACGTGGATTTGTCACTAATCTCTATTTCTAAATTTGCAAGGTAGCAACACTGGCCGTTAGCAGTTAAAACTACCTGGATGACAAGAATCACATCACGTAATATTCGTATACTTATCACGTGAAAGTAGTATGACTATTTATATATGTTTCCTATCTAAGCTTACGCTTAATACACTTTCAAAGATGAATAACATTCCTTTGAAACGAGACAGCATATACATATTTAGGACTAGCACCTATTTACGAAGTTTATTATGAGTATAAAACACCACACACCATTAAATTCCGAGTGATGCCCTGTCAAAAGCTTTTAATAATAAAGGAGATGATGCTTGAAAAACTCCACTCGCCAAGTTCAATAACATATCCTAGTGTAAAACGAAAAAGTGGTTACCACTCAAAACTCCATCCACGCAAATTAAATTCATACACGAAATGTAATAACAGTGGGCATCAAAAGGCCTCGAATGTCCGTGGAGCTTTCCTTTTAATTAGACCCTAAGTACTCGTTAAAAACAGGATCTTCCCAAACAGACAAAGCGCGTAGTACTAACAAACATTGCGAATGTAAAAAACGTTGGATAAATAAGTGGAAAAATACAGGTAAGTCCAAGAGAGGTTTTGTGCGGACCGGCCGGCCACTTAGGTCATCCTGCGAAATAAAAGCCCAAGTTTTTTATATCGCTTTTAAATGCGAAGCCCGTACGTTCAGTCAGACCCGCCTCATCCCCTTCACGATAATGTGAAAGGAAACAAACGAAAGAAAATGTTTCCGAGCGCCCGTTCGCTTTTATTGAACAGTCTTGTACGTAGTTTCGATTGCAAATAGTTCTGTAATTCAGTTAGCTGCCTCTGCGAAACGAATAAAAATTGAGACGTACAAAATGTCTAATGGACGAAAGTTTAATCAGAATTTACGAAATCACTGATTGTGGGGCTCGTAGTTATAAACTATTTTCAGATAACACTTTCGATACGACGTCGATAGTTACTCGGAACAATTGTTTTTACGTTCTATAGATTTGTTTAAAGGTCTGTTTGCAGGTGATATACAAGGTATATATTGTATGTTACGTTGACATAAACTAGTGTCGATGTTAATATAATAGTTTGATTACTTATTAGTAGTTTCATCAGAATAACAATATATTAGACCAAAATTTGTATAATTTAACCCATTCCCTGTCGATGGCTTTACCATAGCACTTTAAAAACTCGACAACTTCTAATTCTAGCTTACATTAAAAATGTGTTAATTAATAAAGATTGTTTTAAAGCTTCTCATTTAAAAATAAACCCATTAATAGAACACTAGCTAGCTTCACGAACAAAGACATTGCAAACTCTGCGATGGACGGAACGGGTACCAAAATATAAACCTTGGTTTGTTTGCCTTTGATATCGAAGTTCCCGTGTGTGAAGCAGTGAAGCTATACGTTTTCAATTCGACCAGCAACGGAGGGTTAGTTCGCTCGACGGTCACGAGGGGGCGCCTCTGAGTGTTTGAAGCGGTGATTAGTAATGCGGTGGGGCTTATGGCGAAATAATCTTAGTAGAGACGTTAATGAGAAAACATTTTACTGGTCGCCGGGGGCACTTGACGATTAATTAATTTCTCTTTCGGTTTTTCTGCCCCGAGGTTTAGCAAGTTCGGATCGAGAGGTTGTTACACTGAGTGTCTGTTCCCTCGTTTAATTATGAAGTATCGGTAATAAAATGTTGCTGCTTTTGCTAAGTGTTCACCGCTCGTGGAATTTTTAAGCTTAGTTAATATTGTAGTTCTTCCACTTTCATGTAAATATTAGAGCCATACTGAAGTCTATTGATTCTTAAATGAAAATCGATGAAATTGATGAGTGAAACCGAAGTGATCTATGGACTATAAGGAAGACGAACCCAAAACAATAAAAAACCTTTTTTAAGTTTGAGATTTTCTAAATATTAATTAAAAAAACTGTTTTATTGTGCATTACGCTTATTATATTATTCCAATTAAGTGAACAACAAAAACTATTAGCGACAATTATTGACTAAAAAACTTGCCTAGAATCCTATTAGCTATTACCTACTTATACGACTGTTGTGTTTTGAAAATGAGTTTCATTCGATTTTACATTCCCAACTGCTGAAGCATATATTTTCTTATAATCCACCCTATAGAAGTGGAAGTGAGTAATAATTAGGTTACAGAACAGGGCAGTGAGTGCGAACGGTAAATTCCCATTGTCGTGTTATCGCGCAGCTCCAGGCCGCCTCGTAATATTAGGAAGCAACTTCCCTGACACTAGGTAACTTTTTAATTTCATCTAGAATTTTCAATTTGGACAAGCAGAAAAATTTAGCTTATTATGTATGTTGTTAAGCGTTTTACGAATCAATGTAAGTACTAAGATATGTCGTAATTTTAACTGATGACCAGATTAATATGATAAATCATTTTTGCGATGTGTGTTTAATTGAGAAATATAATTAAGTTCTGATTAACTTAAGTCTACATATCACATGCCATCGTTATTAGATATCGCCATTAAAAAGCAGTAAATTGATACTTGCAATTACTTTAAAGTCAGTTATAAACAGATAAACACTTAACTCGTAAGACTGTAGACTCTATTTCGACTCTACTCAATTTTACTTGACAATTTAATAGAATGACATGTGACTGATTTCAATCAGCAAAGAGCGTTGTCCTTGTACTTGTCAAGTTCTAGTAAAGAGGCGAGATAATGTTGGGCCACGTGCGCTCGCACACTCCATCGAATCGCAATACGTACCCAATCAGGATTATACAAATCCCTCGCGGCGATCCGGGGACGGAGAAATAATTACGATCGAGCCGAGTTAATCAAGTGCTGACGAGAATTGAGGAAAAATTCCCTAATATACTCCGCCCGTTTCGAAGTATTGCTGCTGTGTTTGTACTGGTAAGTAGAATGATTTGCAGTCCAGTTTGTTGTAGTCGGATACTTTCATTTGTCTTCGTTTTCTTACACAAACTTACCTCTTACTTAGTAATTCAGCCAGGTCCAAATTGTAAATTTGTTGTCATTTGCTCAAATAAAATCCTGTACTTAAAATTTATTTTGAGTTCAGAGCCAATAGGTACTTACTACTGAGGAACGTTGAAGTTAATACACAAGTCTGGTACAAGTGACACCTTTAGTTACTGGAGGATATAGATAACACTGGCCACTCGTCTATTTGATGGTCTAAACCTTTTGCACAAAAAAGTGATCACACTACGATTTGGTCGTAAATTATTCTATCGTTTCTTCCATAAAACGGTATTATATTAACTCCCCATATTCACCAATGAGCTCTCACACATGGAAGAATAATTGATGCCTAAAGGCCAATGTTCAGTGAATGTGATGAAGCGTCACTCGCCACATCAGTGAGTTCTATGAACCGCTGCACCATTGCACACCCTCCGTGTGTCGAATATCATACAATTGGGAAAGAATTCTGTCTTGATATCATCTGATCGGTAGAAGGTTTAGGTATTATTGATTAAGTAGCTGCTTTTTTGATGACACGTTACCTATACCTGCTGGCAAATAAGATGCTTCGGATGTTAGGTAGATAACTCATTTGTAAAGTAATTTGGAACTTCTGTGAAAACACATGGACATTTATACACACATTTTGATCAAAATAATATACCTACCTTCCCTCTATAGACAGTCCCACTATTGTCAGATTTCCTGAAATTTTTTTGGGGATGAGTACCCTAAGTGCGTCTACAATTTATAAGTCACAGATAACATAAAACTGCAGTCTATTCTATCCCGTATAACACTCTAAAGCTAACCTTTTCAAACGGTAGATCGTTTGCTTAGCCAAAAAGACTTCGAGCATCCTGTTTAGGTTCACTTAGTGAATGAATGAATGAATACCTACGGACTGTTCGAACGACGCCGCGACGGCTGCATTCGAAACGACTCAATCCTATTTTCTACTGGATTTTAATGCAAATTGCGAAGGACCCAGGATTTATATAATTGGTTCGAATTTGACTGCCATTAAATAGATATCGAACTTTTTTAAATTTTTCTTACTAATCGGGCACCGATATTCTTCGTTTGCTTAAATATTCTACTGCTTAAATTGCTTTCAAACCAAAAAGAATATAACCATACCATTACGATTAAAGACACATAGGTACGATAGTTAAAGGATCTAAAAGAAAATTAAAAGATTAGTAAAATAACTAAAGATTATGATATGAATAACTTAGGACCTATTCTTAACTAGCATGCTTTAATCGAAATGATAACTTTTGACGTATAATTATATAATAATGTT
>LGAG01000038.1:419843-447433 GCA_001278395.1 Lerema accius | reverse complement strand
AAACTAGTGCCAATGATAACTTTTGACGTATGATTATATAATAATGTTAAATAATATATATTTCAACGTAGAGCTGAAAGTAAACCCTAAAGCCTCTCTATAACTGCTGCCCTTGACTCCGCGACATAAAGTTGGCACGTGCATTAAGCTATTTGTGTCACGGGGTCACATACTCGTAACTTTCGAGATGTTGTTGCACGTTATACTCAAGAAGTAGGTATAGACACAGTTCAATATTGCATAGCATGAAATCATAGTATTGATATTAGGTACATATTATATTTCTTAGTTTCACTGACATTAAGTTTCATACACCTAATCTCAACCCACGTTACCCATTTACTTTACGTCCACGAAATTATACCTAGTTCGATTCCATTAGGTCGGTGCCTTTTATAAAATATAATCACATGCTACCTTTTCTTTTTCTTTTCATTATTTAGCAAACATCCCATTTACAAAAAACCCTGCAATTACGTTTAAGGTTTATAGTAAAAAGGCTATGTCTCTTATAGGAAATTAAATAAATTAGATTTAGGGATATAATTATAAAAAGTACCTACCTATTATACGTATCATCTCGTACATAAAAGCACTATAGTTGATGATTATGTTGCGTATCTAGTTTGTGATTTATTTTTAGTTTTAGTCAAACCCTTTTACCACACAAACGGTAAGACGAACTTATTAGACGCAACCCTAATCGCGAAAGCTCCGTCAACCAATTACTTTGAAAGACTCTCGCAATACGGCGGAGGTATTTCAATTTAGCTTATTGGCCCACGTGCGCTGGGATTTTGACAATTTTTTTCCTGTCCGTTTCACATCTTTTCCAATCCATGTATCACGTGGATATTTCTAAAAAATATTTCATGCTTCAAATAATGTTACATTTTGTTTATTTTTCGAGGAAATATGTTTACTGGTTTTTAGGTGTGGGAATTAAATATTTATTTTGGTAAGGACTTGATAAAATATAACCCGTTAATGGTCTACCACAGGTTTCCCTTCAATACTGAGAAAGCCTAAATCATACAATACCAACCACATTTCTTGTGCGAATTCGTGAAGGTGAAGATGAATTAAATTTTAGGTTACTAAGACAACAATTAATGTAAATTAATTTATTTCTCTCAATTTATTTTTCTTTCATTTGTTTTACTGACGTTTTGAAGATGAATGATGATTGCCTTGTTTTGAATTTGGTAACGTAGGTACTCGTAACTATTTCTTTTTAAAAGTTTTAGCAACAACTGAGGTCGTGACCCGACACGCAGCTGCAAACTGCAATGCAGATCGGAGGCCGATGCTTGGTCCAAAATGCTTTAAAATCCCTACGTAAAATAGAAAAAATACCTTTCCCGTACACAAATTACAATTTTTACAAAATCAACTGCATTCGTTTCAAAAGTTTAGTTTTTGAAATTAAATCATCGCTCTGCTGTGTAACTCTTAAAATATAAATTCAAAATTATTATACAAATAATAACTAGTTTGATATTTCTGTAAATACAATAAATATACGTAAGTAACGCATGAAATGAAATAAAAATAATTTTCTAAAACATAAGAGTAATCAGATTATCGGCATAAAAAAGACGATAAATAAAATCAATATAAACTATTGAATATATAATTATTTACATGTTGTAATGCAGTTGCACTAATCGTGCTAGTAGCGAGCGGCGCTATCAAATTCTGCTTCATTAGGCGGGCGGCGCGCGGCAAGCGCTATCGACGCAGCCCGACCATTTTTCACGCTACGCACCGCCTAACATTATATTTAGATTAAGTATTATACGAAAAATAATAGAATATCCGTAAACATTATTATAGATTTTATATTGTAAGCGGGTTTTGTTGTGAATCTACCTCCGTCAGCGCACCTCTACACTCGATTTATATTTTTTTATAGTAGGTAGGCAAATAATATCCAGTTGAATTAATAGTTAATAATTATTATTGTCGTGCAAAATGTGCACACCTATGTATTCCTATCGTTGTCTATACCGTTAGCTTCTTATATAAAAATAAGGTGAGATTAAATTAGTAAACGTTACTAAAATACGTCATAAATTAACGTAAAATTTATCAGACCATTTGTAGTACTTACATCCTTCTTAATAACACGATATAATAAAAAATTTATGCTGATTTAAAAATTATTAACATAACTTCGAAAACACGCAGTACATCGTCAATTACACTCAACAAGTTACTAAAAATCTTAGCCAAACAATTAAATCGTCCCAAACAAAAGCACTTCATAAAGCAGTCCAATATAACAAGTGCCATAGGGAGCGCAGTCGGTACCTGGCTGCACAGTAGGCACCTACCGATTTAATTTCCACTACCCCCCGCCAATCGGGGACAATATTCAAATAAGGCTTCATCTATTAACGAACCCCATCGCGACATGTTCCATTATCTATCACTTCCATCTGCAAACCCTCGGTACCCCACGACGTCCTGCTCACATCCTAAGATTTTTAAGGGGACGTAATCAAATCAAATAGACCGCGATAAGAACAAGGGAATTAATTAAAATTCAGGGAGGTATGTTTTCGTGCTTTTATTTCGGACAGGTGAATGAGATAGGTATTAGAGGAAAATTTTAAATATATTTTTTTGTATTAAATATAGGTATACACATTCGGAGATTGTTGTAATATTATACGTAACCCGTAGTGCTATCTTATGTATAGCAATTAATAGGTCAACTTTTGAATTATACTTCTGAATGAAAATTAATTATTTATAACACAGTCCCTTACAAAAAAAAATGTACGATTAGCTAACCCTACACGTCTATACAATTAGATATAAAATAAGAAGTCAAGTAACTACAATAACACTGTATGTCACCGACTACTGTTGGCTATGTTTTGCAATAATTTTGACACAACCCGACCTCGATTCGAGCGAGATATAACGATAACAGACCCCAGGTCGCAAGCGCAATTCTTTTATATTTTCCAAAACATAAAACTTGTCGCTGATACAGTGTGCTCAATATGTTGTCAGCCAACGGTGGGCAAAAACTAAATTAATAACATAAGATCTGATAGGGAGTGGGGATTTCATTATAAATAATATAGCCTATAACACTCCTATAATGGAGACAAATCCAAAAACACGTTAGGTACATGTTGAAATCTGTCAAACTGTAGAGCGTACCAAAGAAATGTCCATACATATAGGTACATACATACGCTTGACAAACATTACCCTCTTGGTAGAGTCGGGTAAAATATGTAAATGTCGTACCCCAATCTGTGGCAAAACAAGGCGGGTCGGTGGCGGCAGTTTTTTCAATAACCCTTGAGGAGTCCCGCTGCGTCGCTCAAACACATGACCGCGTCAATCAGAGTTATGAATGAATGAATACATTCGTTTTCGTTCCTTGCTCCTGACAGTTCTATGACTTCTCTACTTATTTATGGAATAGCCAACTCTATTAGTCCGAAAATGATTCGGCTCTTTACAAAAACGTTTCAATTTTATTGGAATATTGAAGCAAACATGTTAGTGGAATATTTTTCAAAACATGAAAAAATGGAATTCATTTTGATTGTTCGTGCGAAATTCTAAATCGATGTTTCGAATCACTGCCGAAATATGGACTTGGTTGTGAATAGTTCGCAATAAACTAAATTGCGTTACGGTCCCGAATCCCATTCTAAAAAATATTTACTTACTTAATGCCTGCTGAACTTATTTAATTTTGGCATTATCTTATAGGTACATACGCTAAGTACATTCAACTTTAAATATCCTATTACATAATTATTTACTTGTCTAGAATTAAACGGACACCGAGGAAAACCTATTCATACACTATCAAACTTATTGATAGCATTATTGGCCAAATCATAATGCCAAATCATAATGTTAGTTACGACCACTAATTATAACAGTAAACAATAATTGCTTACAAAACGTGTGCGTTTGACATTTCTTCCTACTGCCGCGTCGGCCTAGACAAAAATACGAGGCCTCGGCTCCACCAGAGTTGTAGGCAAAAAAATCGTTATCGGCTATTTTGATTCCAGTTTTAATTTCTCAGAGCGGAGGCACCGCAGGTCGCGACATGATTTGATGGGCTCGCTTTGTGCCCGATGGAAATAATATCGCGCCAAGCACGGATCATTGGAGGGCGAACTGCACTTTCGTGTATTTTCATTTGCTGTAACTCGACAATGCGAACCGATTTAAAATATTGCATCGACTTAAATTTCGAAATAGAAATGCGTTTTAAAACGATGGATGTCGTGCTTCCGGTGGAGGTTGCCGATTTGTTTTTATTTTACGTCAGCCAAGCGAAAAGTATGTAATGTCTGTGTGTATTACTGGTGTGCATGTTAGTCACATAGTGAAGTGACATCAGAATAACTTCAGAAATTAATGGTATTTTCATTTCCAGCCAGTCGAATCGTGGACTGGACAAAACCTGTTACAAGCTGAATTTTTCTAAAGATTATACAATAGGTAAGCTATTGTCTTTTAATGTAAAAATTGAGTTTCCAAACTAATGTTATACCTACACGCATACACTGTAGCTCACGTACATTCATTCACGAGGGATTTAGTTAAAAATATTCATCAAACTAAAACTGTTTTGTAATTCATCTGCCTACTGCGGGAATTTGTGGTCAAACCTTTCTAGTCTACTTTGAATATAAAGGCCGTATCATATTTCAGGTGGCAGTGGTTTTGTAGGTCAATAAGTCACCGGGCGAGTTCCGTGCCGCGATCCCACTATACACATGTAAATTTATAGTCAACTTCGTCTTTGTATCAACTTGACAAAACAAGGGTGCAAAATGAAACAATGGCGCATCAACGCAACTCACCCCTCGGTGGAAACCACAGGAGGATATCATAAATGTCGGCTTAAACACTCGTCTCGGCGGATAGTAAATAAAAATATAATAAAATAATAAATTCGACGCAACACATGGCTCGGGACCAAATTCAGATTGGAACGCTCGAGTGGGGGGGAGATTTATCTGCCGACTAGTTCACGGATTTCGTCCCGATGTTTTCATTTTGTTGCGATTGCAGTCTCGCCAGTCACTGTATAACGGATTTCTTTTGTTTCAGAAAAGATTTTTAAAATAAGAATGTTACGGGACAGAAATTTTACAACGTAATAAATTGCAATGAAGTTATGACAACTCTACATAGATTTTTGATAAATGCATATTTTAAACTGATTATTGGTCTTGGCTTTAAAGTAAGGATTATTGTTGACCTAATTAAATAATGATGTCATTAAAGCGTAAAGATCCAAGGATCTGTTAAGTTTAATTAGTCCTTATAACAGCCGTGGCTAATTAACCCTGTGTGTGATGAAAGCGTGACGTCATAGAAACAATATATAGGTAAGCTGTAGGTATATTACGGGCATCATATATGTTATTACACTATCTTATGTATTAAATATGTAGCGTATTCGATTACAATGGAGCGCCTGCTCTGCAGTTTAAATTCGGACATACCTCTTAATGTCAAACAATAGTCTAGGAATAGACTCCCTGATACAATAGTCTAAAATAGAACATCCCTGGCAGGGAGATGTCTAATTTATCTATTTGTCGCTGGGCCCTTATGTGTGATTAAAATATAGATTAAAAAATAGTATCTAGCCAAAAAATCAGTCCGAGTGTTTAGGTACCTATCTGATTTTTTTTAATGTTTCTTATCGGTACTATAATTTTTAGCTGTCCCAGATCGATTAACCATTGTCAAATCTATAAATCCCTTATTGCAGAACCCCGCGATGCATCGAGTGGTGTATCGACATCGAGTCGCGAGTAATAATCGAACTCTCACCGCATGATGTCCCGCACACAATCTCGACCACCCTAACATCATAAGGATATAACTGCCATTTTTATTTCACTCAAAAACATTTCTTACATGAAGACAATAAGATCGATGTCTAAATCATTTTAATAAATAGATCGACGAATCCCGTATGTTAAATCGACAATCCACAACAACGGACAGTTATTGAATTTCTTAGCATTTTTGATTTCTCTGTCTTTATTCCTTTCTTAACATCGATATTAATTTACTTTATTGACGTTAAATTAACCGACTTCAAATTTCGTCAGGTGTCAAAAAATCGATTATATTAATCGAATTGGCTGAATTTTGTGTAGTTACTAAAACACCTAAGCATGGTCGGAAGCGGGAATTTTAATCCAGAATTGCTATTGTTTCGTCGTTTCCTAAGAATGTTTCAATTAAACTGTCGTAACAGGCCCACCAAGATGCCCATTATTCTATCTCGTCTTTGAGACATCGCAATTACACCGTCGTAGGATTACAATGTAAATGCATAGCTATTCGATAGTGCAATCTATTGAGTGTCTCCAGACTGTAAGCAAAACGCATTGGTGCGTAGAGCACTCTAGCTAAGATGTAGGTACGACGTATAAGTACAGAATTTACACATAGATATGTAATTAAATTAATGCAACACATTTTTAAATCAAAAGTTACACGTATTTTACTAGTACTTCTAAGCATCGTAGTAAAGACATCCTTTGATTCGTTATACATAATGCTACGAGTAGTTTTCATGATTCATACCAACATGATTGAACTTTAAACGCATACTAGAAGATTGAGTATCTTGACCAATAAATTTTATCTTTTACAGTTTATTGGTATGATTGATCCCGATTTTTCTACATCCAGGTTTTTTTAGAAGTTTGTAACATTAAGTGTTTTATTAAGATAAAGAAATAGGAAAATATCTGTGATAGACTATTCAATTAATGTCTAAGTTCTCAATCTAGAGCTTACATCTGTCACACTGTCTTCATTTCAATTACCAGCGTGCGGCCGAATTAATTCCATCATATCTCGATTTGCGATACAAGCAACGGATTACTCGGCGATTTGCTAGAACCGACACAATCGCATCAAGGCTGCCCGATGTATGTCCACAGAGTACTGACACTATAGAGAAAGTAGACGAAAATTACATTAAAACATTTAAACACAATATAGTTAACTCATTCAAGAGTTATCTATATCAATGAGATTGTTCAAAGATTAGATCATAAATCATTATTTGTCAACTAATTAATTGAATAGTCACAATGAAAGAATATCTATAAAAAGTTAAATTAACACCGTTCTTAAACTTGAATATGACCAAAGTAGATGAGTTTGAATCATCATCTACTTAGAAGCGAGATATTTTTGTTTCTTTCGGGCAGTTGCACGAAGGCAAAGTTAAGAAATAATTCGTTCCAAATTCAAATATTACTCTGCACTCAACCTTCAGTGGTCTGGCAGCAGTGCGCATAGTGTTCAGTGGCGTGGTCTCGCGGTAATGGAGTGCAGCCGAGCGCGTGCCGGCGGACGACCGCCACGCGGCTCCAGCGCGCGTGTGCGCACTCCCACCGATTATAGCTATCACGTGAGAATGTTGGAAAATCGCAGTCGAAATAAAAAGGTTTCGAACCTCTACGCTAGAATGGAAGGTCAGGGTTTTGAAACTTATGGTAGATGTTGGTGGTAAACTGTAAATTATTTTGGAATTCGTGCAAGATGGTTAAAATTGATGAATTCTTAAGGTGTTTTTTTTTTCTGGAGAGAAATTATTTTTCGGGATAAAAATACATTTTCTTTTTTCACCTGCCATTTAGATGACACACTCAATTTACGCTCAAAATTGAGATTTTTTCCGTATGAATAGAATATAAATATGACTTCCGCAAAATCTCTTCGAAATAATTTCAATAGTCAAACAGAAAATTGTCATACCAATAAACTTCAAGTACAGTCGCGTTCGCAACCACAAAATGCCCGTATAGCGGTATACGAGTACGCGAACGAAAAGTAATATCTAGGTGTCAACTGCAGGCGATAATCGCGGAATAAAAAATTGCCGTCAGACCTCGACGCCGGCACTATTTCCACCCTTGCCTGTATCTCGGCGTTTATCGGCCGATAGTATCTGAGTGAGACATCGCTGGTGACGTTTGAAATATGATCGGCGAGGTCCCCGGGGCGCGGGAGGCCACGTGCGTCGCATATTCAAATCAGAATCGCACGCGACGGACCCCCGTGTTGGCTAAATACGCCCGCCGCGCACCGCCCGGCCCACCCACTTACGAACCCTCGGCCCTATGTAATCGAATTTGAAAATTATTCTAAAACACTGAATAATGTATTTCGGAGGGACCCCACGCCGGAGGCAGCGCGGCCGGCGCTGATTTTTAAAATAAATTAAACTTAATCAAGTGGGTTCGCGCACCTAAACGGATTAACTTTGCTCGGATTTGACTTCGGTACTGTTTGCTCAGTGTGTGAGGGGTGCCGGTTTAAAGGTTATTCGAAACAGTCGGATAACGTCGTATGGATACAATCAACTATACGAGCGTGAGACGACGACAGATAAGGAACGAGTAACGTGAACCCCTGACGCAATAGTAACACACGACAAAAGAATCAATTGAAATTTTAAAATTAAAATGTACTCGTATCTTCTCGATTTCTTCACGACGCTGTAGTTCTAGTTTGCCCCTTTCTAAATAAACATTGGTAAATTGTTATGAACTTCTTATCTCTGGTTTAGTAAGATTTAATATTTTTGTGTAAACAGGAAGTAAAGTCTGATTTTCTCTTTGAATTACACTTCATCCAAGGATAAACTTTTCAAGGGTAAAGCCAGACAATTCGTGGATTAAGAAAATTTGTAATTATTACAACGGCATTATTAGGCTGTAGGTATTGATAAAATAAATGACATATCTATAGATAAACAAAAAATCTTTCGCGGGAAAGACATAGTTAATCATACCCAGTCCTACGTACAATTGCGCCATCTAGTAAAAAACTAAGTAACTAAACTACATAATTAAAGGTTTATTCACACATGCGTCTTCGAAGGAGCAACGATACCATTCACATGTAATCATTGTTTGCGTCATTTTGTCTTGTCTCTGTCGCATAGCCGTACGTCTGAATAGATACTATTTGGATCACATGAAAATATTTTCCATTTTCACATGCCATAGTACCTATGTTTATAATTTTTCATTACTTTCGGTTGAACAAGATGTTATACTCGTAGAATGATCATATTGTGCCACAATCTAGTAATTAGATAGGTACTTCAAAAAATTACTGTGCTGATTGTAGCTATATACATTATGTATATTAATAGTTATCGATCCATATATCAGTCTATTAAATCTCAACCAATATGTAAGTACATTCTATTACCTACCTTCATTTCATGCACTGAGTATTAAACTTTTAACCTAAATATTTACATACTTGTTCCATTTTGAATCCATTCTACCCCGCCAAGCGGTTAACCGAAATTTATGAGTCGCAAAAGTTGCTCAAATTCGTTATTTGAAAATTAAATATTGAATAAGACAATATTAGTTCACTCGCTACATTAAGTTTTATTACGTTATGAATACATTGGCCTCGGTGCGATTCGGCACGCAGGGCTGTGGCCCCGCCATTAGCGCCCGATATGAAATTAAAATTAAAATATATAAAAAACGGCATGAGCACTCTCGACAGACCGCTAAGGGGCAGCCCTAAAGATTTAACCACATGGAAACTGTTGAGTAGATATTAAGCTATTTATTTTTAGATTATTATTTTGTTGTTTAAGATAGTTTAATTAACAATTAATAAAGATATACATAGGGTTTCAATTTTTAAGCTACTCAATAATCTTGTTGACAAATAGATTGTCTTGGGATTTATAAGGACCCTTTTGGATTATCTTATATATAGTGATTAAATAATTGATATTTGATATTTTTTAGCAGTTTAAATCTTAGCATCTTTTGAAGATTTAATTGTTAAGCAGTACGCTTTCATTTTATAAAAATACACCAATATAAAATATCGAACAAAAAAGTAACAATGGCGATTATATTAGTTAGTAATCAAACAAGAACTCTACACTTCCTTTAAATACACACCTATTTGGAACATCATTAATTTTTGAGTGTAACAGCAACTCCACAGCTCGCGTTGTGCAACTATCATGTAGCGACGTACAGTAGGGGTGCTACTCGATGATTTGGTTTTTCGATTCGTTACGCCGTCAAACTACCCTCGAGTACGTACCCTCGAATATGTTCCCTCGCCTTGAATATTATTTATACGTTTGTTAAGTGGAGTTGCGAGAGGATTATGGCCTCGGGAACTCAGCACTTCAACAAACATCGGTTATGATTTCTAATATCGATCGCGGATTTTAAACTCCTGTGCTCTTTGAAGAGCGCTGTAGTATCTTCCATCTTTACCATTTTGATGGATTCATTCGTTACGTTTAGGTACCTACATAATACCAGCAAATTAAAATGTTCATGCTATACATTTTGTTCACTGTAAAATGAATTCGTTAAATAGAATTTCAATGATTCTTACATTTGTAACGACTATTCAAACATTTACGTATCGTCATCAAGAGTTAATTGGAGGGATGGTTTTAACCCCATTAGGTTTAAATTTTATTCTTTTTACGGATTTAAACTAACAAATAAAGCAACAAATACCATTCAAAGTTAAAATAGCGTATTTTATCCTATTCAGTCAACAAAAACATTTAGTTTAAACCAAAATATGTTCTTGTTTAAGTCAGCAAGCTCGCCGAAAAATAAACCTTTAATCTTTGCCTTATCCGGCGTGTTCCTAAATATTTAAGAACAACAGTAATGTCAACGGGGAGCGGCTACTGGCTGCAGGTATGCAAAGCAAACACATTTCCTCTGGGGACGGCTGGCGAGCAAACAGCCCGGTTATAGCAGGATGTGTTGACACGGCTACGGCTACGTATATGGCCCGCATACCTCACTCTTATCTTTAGACGCTTGTTTCTGCTTTCAAGCGTAAATTAGCTAAACATATTTTTTTTTGTTAAGAATTAATATTATCAAAGTAAATTGGGCTTTGAATAATATGTATTATAGTACAGTCAGTTGGTTATTTTCTAAAAACATCGATAATTTTAACAAGAAATACAAATTGTAGCGCTCACTTTCAGGAAATTTAAAAGTAAATTTATGCAGCTATTCGGGGCGCCGCCCGGTATGGTCGGGGGCCCTAGGATAGGAACCTGTGTGCCCTTATGGTTAAGATGGAACTATCCTTGTAAATATACAGGTACATAATAAAAACTCAGACCAAAAAACGTAATATAGCTATTGAGTCTTCAGAAGAAAAAAATTACGTAATTTTTTTTTCTTTTTTTTAAGATTTGACGTACCTATGTCATGGAGCACGGCCTGTCCAGCAATGTACCGGGGAACGTTATCTATTGATAAGTACGTTATGTTTTTTTCTATTACGCTCATTTGTTTCGAAGTCACAGTCTATATATTTTTGAATGAGAATAAAAGGCTCAGGAGAAGTCAATAAGGTATGCATTTTAAACCTACTTAGACCAAGTGATATTCTGTGGGGGCTGCGACGTTGTGTAAACACCCTAGGGCAACAGAACAGGTTACTCAAGTTTATGTACGGTCATTAGGTATACATAGACTTGGTCCTCTATTTATAAGTTGACTGAATAAATACATAACAAGGTGTAACCTTGGCATTATATTATAGCTCAAAATGTCAAACTGTAGATTTATAAAATTCGTTTGATATTTCTGACTAGCAGATAATATAGGTAAGCGAAATAGTAGCAAGCGAAAAGATTTTTTTTTAAACTTGCGTTATTACTAATATTTTTCATAATTAGTCAATTTATGAACTAACTTTTAAAAATATTAGTATTGAATTATGCGTTTGAATAAATTTTTACCATGCGTGTCCTTATTTATTTATTAAGCTGTCAATTAATATAGTGAGCTATATAATACATTTTTTTTTAAGATTTTATAAAAACACAAAAACATTTTTTGGCTGCCTGTTGCACAAGCCAACTATCTAAAAATGGTTTCAACCTTAAGATTAAGTGATTTGGTTATATTGAAAATTAAATACCTAATTAACTTTTTAAATCTTTTACAGTAAAATTTAATTAGTTGATGTACTTATTTCACATCACACCTATGACGATGTTCTACGGGCAACACAAATACAAATGAACGTACCGCACTCGACATTATTTTTTCAAAAAATTCAAGCTAAAGACAGCAGAAAGTATCCGAAACATTCACCTTTTCATAATACAAACAGAGTAATGAATCCGTTTTTCAGCAATTTTACATCGGCATAAAAATAAGGTCGCGGCAGTTAACACGTTTATCGGGCGCTCATTAAAGCGGAGGGCGATCTTGCTTCGGAGTCGTTAAGCGCGCAATAGTTCGCGAGATCCTCGTAAAAAATATCTCGCAACCGACTTTACGAGCACCCTTTGTGAATGCATCATTAAATTTCCATCTAAATTTAAATTACGAACGGCACGATTCGACGCGCTCTCTCTCACGTGTTTCTGTTTTCCTAGTCGGTGGAAATGTTATAATTGCTGCACAGAGCAACGCAGCGGAGTCGAGAATTTGAAAAAAAGATGACGTCAGTCGGAATTATCTTCAGCGCAGCGCAATTGAAACGGCTTTGCGACGGGCTTAGTGAAAAAGTTGGCGTTCGTTTTAATAATTCCCAGCCCCGGCGCCTCGGCAGAATGCCGTTGTCACTTCGCGGATTAAGCTCCAACACGGTTGAGTTGGGATTTGAGAGTTATTTTAATTTGCGTTTTTCGTATAATTCGGGAAATGCATCTCTAGTTTCTTGAAAAACAACTTTTAATGAAGTAATCCTCGTTATATTTCATATAGTTTTATTCAAAGTTCTGTCATTGTATGCAGCCTGCCAGTTGTTGCACTCGCGCCAAACTCTCAGCCGGTTCTCGACGTCAAAGTGCATAAACTACATATTATACAACACAGTCTAATGTAAGTTACGCTCTGCACTAGAAAAGCTAAAATAGCGAGTAAAAATGTAGTAACGCCATCCTTTGAACCGAGCCACTCACTGCCTACCTTCTTAGCATTACTTTGATGAATAAACGCTTAAATATAAATGCAGGTATTCGTAGGTATATTAAATTGAACTCGGAAAGGTAATTTGACATAATAGCGAGTAGGTAGCTTATCGTAAGCATGGGAACAAAAAGGAAAACCGCAAACAAACAGGTCATTCTATTAAGCGGAATGATTTGCGAATCGCTTAAAAAATTCAAACGGTGCCATTTTCGAGTTCCCTTCCGACTTCTGGCGTTGGAATTGCGAATAAAATCGAGTAAGAATAAATTGTGCGACTGGATAAAGCAATATTTGTTCATCTACCCCCGCATTACGGCGGCAGCGGCCATTAGCGGGATGCAAATAACGTCTTGTCATTTTACTTCTTTATTTTTCCCCGGAATTCGTGCTACTTGGTCCCCTCCCACGGATGCGGCCCGATATGGTAATAAGGTTCGCTAAGTAGCAATTTATATTTAGGCCTTAATAATTACGTGGCTTCTTGTTAATCTCTATAAATTACATTTGACACTACGATACAACCTCATTTTCTAATGATTTCTGCAATAAAATTAAAAACTTGGTATGCAACCTAACCTACAGATTACCATTACCAAACAGTGAAAAAATCATTAAAATTATTACTAAGACAATCTTGAACTAAAATATTCGATAATAACAATGGAAATAATTATTTATACAATGGTACCTGCTATAAAGTAAATTAAAAAAAAATCAAATCAACCCTATTCCAGTAATTTATGTTGGAAATTAAGCTTAAGACTGAAAGTTGTCCAAGAAGTCTTGAGTTAATGTTCAGAGCTGGTTAATTCGTAAGGTTAGTTTAATTTTAATTCTATCGTGCAAGATTGAATGGAGAGCTATACGGGGTCGCGTGGGCCGCGCCGTAACTCGCGCGCAACGAGATGCGTGCGCGCTAACTACCGCTGCTGTCTTCTATACAGCGTGTTCACTATATTTTAATCACATAAAAATACCATGGCTCAATTTTTAACATGTTACTGTTGGATTCAAAGGGCCCTGAATTCGATTCCTAGCGAAGCAAAAATGTGAATTATGAATTTAAATTTCTGTTTATCTTGGTATGTGTAATTGGTACTTGGGTATAAATAATGTGTACTTGGATGCGCTGTAGTTTCTTTTACAACAAAAAGATTAAGACTATTTTACGATCATCTGACTCTATAAGATGAGGAACTTCCTTGTATACACTATGTTGCATGCATCCATACATCTGTAATCAAAAATGGTACCAACATACCCCAGCATCTTTGATGAGGAAAGCCTTGCGCTTATAAGAAGCACTTTGTTTTTACTATTAGATATAAATCCACGCTGCACTTTTATATAAAAACGCTTTCTGCGAAACTGTTATACAAAACAAGTCTCCTTACCTTTAAAATGGTAGAAATGTTGACTTTCCGAAGTCTTAACCTCTGCGTATTTTAATTCCATGAAAAGCCCAATACAACGTAAAATTTAAAGTAGAACAAAGAACTTTTTAATATAATCATCCTGTATAAACGCAGGCGCTGCAAATTCAAATCATAACTATATCCATCCTGCATGGGTAGTTGCCCACCGGATCACTCTTTATGGTCTATAAATGTGTAATTCACGCCACCTTAATCCGGCTCTGTGCGAATAAATCTGGATTAGCCGAGCCCGCAACGATTGTGCGCGATATCTCCTGATTATGCCGTTAACAATTGTAATTGAAAAATAAAATGTCTCCGAGTCCGGCCCTGGTTGACAGCGTGCCTTGTAGAGCCAAGCAATAGCTTACTAACTATTCTTTTGACTATGTAAAATTGCTTAACTGATAAACGAAAACCAAAATGACTATTCACCTGAGAAACAATTGAAATTAGTTGATAACAAGGTAGCTCAAAATACATTTAATAAAAGAAATGCAGCTGTATTTAAAATTTACCAAAACAGATTCGCAACGAAACTGACAAAAATAACGAATGAAAGAGCTCACAAAAACATCGAGTACACGCATTACGCAGTAAACATTTTCGAATGTAACATCCCAATTACGTGTAAAACATCACGTAATACCTTAATAAGAGAAATTTCACTAATAATTTCAACACGTATAATGGTGTGGCATTAAACAAATTTCCCGCAGAATTCGTGACCGGTTGCCACATCCCATATTTCATTCAACACGCACAAGAGGATGGAATGTTCGGGCGCGGAAACATGCGCGGATAAATGCTAGTGGTGTTTGCAATTACATAGCACGTGTATACCAATGTGAGGTGATAATATACATTACCATATGAGATCAGCGTTACTAATTACTAAGCATCATAATGTGTAACACTAAACCTGACACAACCACAACCGTAAACGTTAGTTAGGTATGTTTTTCTTAGGGTTAAATAAGAACTCATGCAGTTTAATTGTCTGTCTGCCTATGCGACTGTCTTTGCCTTGGTGCAAATCTATACTATCTTCACTGATCCTTTGTTTATTTATTTAATGCTATAGTGCTTTACAGACTCATAAATGCACTGAGCTTTAATTTAGAATTCAATCCTTTACAATTGCCAATAAGAAATATGCTTAAGTTAAAAAAAAATCCATAGTAACCACAATACCATATTACAAAAATAAAATATTAAGCCGACCTTTTTTCTCCCTCGGAGACAAGATGTTCAACATACGAATCACCTTGTTTCATGTAAACGATACGATCAAGTATTCGGTGAGATAAGAAGGGTGGTCCCACTCCAAACCCTGGTGCTTTATGTCCCCATTAGCTAAAGTCGCATCCGCCGCTATTTGTACCTCGTTTGTACAACTGTCTTGAGCCGGCCGTAGGCACAAACTTCCCGGTATTATGGCAAATTTATGTCAGGTATTAATAATTTACGTTAGTTGTCGCTTCGCAAGTTTGTTCCCAGTTCCTCTGTTCGAGTTGGAGCGAGTTCCAGACGTGCCGGTGACGGTTTCTTCGCTCCCATTAAATATTTATTCGAGTTTCAAGAGTAAGTCGATGTCAGCTTGTCAATGACTCAATGTTACGACTCCTATTCAGCAGGAAAGGGTTGTGTTAAGATTTGATTAACGGCAAATTTACGTGGAGTTATAGGTACCTGAACAAATTTTAAATAATTTATTATTGCGTTGGAAAGACCTCTGTAAGACCTTTAATATACAATCACTATGGAGTATGGAAACTCTGGATAAAAAATGCGTAACAATATAAAATACTAATACTAAAATAAATGTAAACACTTTTTGACAATCAGTAAAAGCTGCCAATAAATTCATAGGATGGCCTGATCACATTATCAGTCGAGACGTTTGAACAAAGAACTATTACTGCCTAAGATGAAATTGATAAAATTTTAATTCGTCTTTAGTGACCCAGCCAGGCTTTAACATAGCTTAAGTAAGAAATCTTATTCCTTTAAACTTCCACCCTGCATTTTATACCTTTAGGGGATAAATTTTCAAAAATCTTTAGCGCTTCCTTACACTAGTTATACATAATATAAAAGGACACTTAAGATGCGATTATAGTTTCACTGCTTCGATAATGCGTTATCTGTCAATCAGTAGATATATTATACACTTATTACAGACTCCATATAGGCAATACTTTTATGATATAAGAGTTCTCGAATGTGACATTGTCTAATTCTTCCTTACATACATCATCCCTTAAGGGTCGTAAGCAAGGTAGCGAACAAGGGATGAATCTCGCTTCACAGAGCAGGGGGTTATTAGCTAAATAAATTTGCTCACCCAATATGCTCCGTAACTCGATTTAATGGCGATAGAATTGATTCATTCAATTATGAGGAATTTTTAGTGCCCCAGCGAGCGGGGCTACTCGTAACTTTGTTTTAGGGGTGTACCCTACGGCGACGACGGGGAATAGTTTTCTCACGAGTTCGCATCCCTTATTGATTTATAATCTGTATCTATTTATTTGTTGTTGTAATGCTACTTAGCATCTGTCTTTACTTGTATTTTATTTTTGGGTGATTAACAGGAAATTGAACTGATCATGAATTTTAATTCATTTTGATTTCCATGTTCCGATGAATACAAACGAATAAGCTTAAAGAAAATCTTTAAGCATTTTGACATTTTTGAGCAATTAGGTACTATCGCAGTTTCCTAACCCCGATTACATACATACCTATAGTACAAGAATAGCTAGTTTAAATAGTACACATAAGATTTGATCTGTAATCGAGCAACGCTTGCTCTGGTCCCAAATTTGACAGGGATTTATGTAGAGGCGTCACCACCGGCACCGCCATTAGTGTGCTAATGCCCATTACCGGGGGACGCTCCATGGCTCCATGTGGAATCTGTTCTTGTTTCAGCTAATTTATAGCCGACCCGCCGTCGTTAATCAGGTACACCATGCTTAATCGATATTTAATACATTGAAAAATACTGCGCGTTTTGTTTACACACAGACGTAGATGTGTGTATTTATGTGTAGGTATACTGTGTCTTTTTAGTCTTCATCGACCTAAGAAAATTAGGAAAACTGGACCTAATAGTAAGAATAACAAAGTTCATTTTTATAAAATATTTTATCATCGAATGAGGATACATTGTAAAAGAGTTATTTTAGCAAATGTAATCCCTCGAGGAAGTTGATGTATGTAGTGCGTAAAGATAAAGCAGCTTGTCAAACTTTACGTGTTTGTCAAATGCTTACGAATAATTTAAACGTCTGTGGCGTTGTTTAACAAAGAAGTTATGCAAAATATTGGGTACAAAAACACTATTTGAAAGAGACATAGAGAGTAGTACATTTCGGTCCAATTTTTAAAGATACCTACTTAGGTATGAGTATACATCGTCTAAACTTATGCGATTGCAATAAGCCGATTTTAAACATTGTGTTAAACTAAAGTCTTACTTTATAGTTATTTTAATGACCAAAGTTACGATAATTTTACACGGACATCGCATCCCATACACATAGGCCTATACATCTGACCCATTAGGACTATCTTAATACGTATGCGTCTCAAATTTGACAGGGATTTATGGAAAGACGTCACCGCGGCCATTAGTGTGCTAATGGCTATTACCGGGAGGCTGTGCAGCTGCCGCTTGTTCTAGCTGATTTGTAGCCAACCTCCTGTTACGACGACATACAGATACATTCTATAACTTATCTGTAATATATATAAAAATTATTTGCTCTCAATGTTTGACTGTACCATAACTCGAAAACTGCTTAACCGATTTCGGTGGTTTTTGTCACTTTGTTTGGATTTGCTAAAAAAATTATAAATCAAAATTGTAATGTATAAATGTAGGTATTACAGTTTCAATACATAGATGTTATATTATTTCTATCGAATTTAATTTTATTACGTGTTTGACTTACTAGGTATAAAACCATTCTCAATGTAATTCTTACTAGGTATTAAGGTAATTATTTCGCTATTTTGAAACTTGTAAATTTTGTTAGCAACTTATTATATTTCAGTCGCATCTAGCATTTACACAAATAGTAGCTGAATGAATGTATCAGCCGATCACGTTTAAAGACTACCCACCGATTAGAGACCGAATTATTCGGTGTCTGTGTGGTTTCCATCACGCGCTAGTAGTCCAGTCACGTCACGGACGAGTGGCTCGAGTCCAATCACTTGCACTAAACTAATAAGGCGGAAGCAGCGCCGGCGCACACTGCAGTCGCCGCGCTGCATGTGAATCCGCCTAATTTAAGATATGTGCGGAATATTGATGGGAGGTTTTTCTGAAATTTCTTTCAGTGACAATAGTACCTAATATTTAGCGGGAGAGCTACGTTTCGCTGTGAATTTTCAAGTTTTAACTTCATTAGTGGCAACTTCGTCTACACTATTTATTACTAAGAGATTCACCGTTAGTATCTTTAGTTCATAAACTGGTTTTATATCAATTCTAAGCCTGTTATTACACCAGATAAGACGCTTTTTTAAGGTAAAAAATTAATGAAGAGCCTATTAAATCAAATAAATATAATAACAGTTCGAGAAATATAAAACAATCAGCAAATATTTTTACCCTGTTAACACCCTGTTCACGTACTCGATCCCATTTCCTGAGTGCAACTCAACATCAATAGCAGCAAACATCGACAAAATAAAAACGAACTGAAACGAAAACTAATTACGAACTGGGAATAGAAAGAAATTAAAAGCTCGCAGGAAACCACCGTTGCCGCTTCAAAAAGATGATCATCCATCGTGAACGTGGAGTCAATTTATCACCGGGAGAAAAATGAAAACTGTGCACGTCCATTAAAAATAGTCGCACATAGTCGTATGACCCATAAAACGAGAGAGCTACGTGAAAGAAATACAGCTAGGAAAAAATAGGCACCACCTCGTCAGTTGAGGCAACGCGGCACCGGCAGGCGCCCGAAAAATAAAACCAATTTGCCCGCATCAAAAGATTCGATCCAATCCGTATCCACTCATTTGATATTTCCAACCGTCGATAGAACAAATTACAAACTGTCGATTACTCGAATTATTAGTGCTATTTATTTCTCTGTCACCTGTCGAATGTCGATCAACGAGCCGCATGGAAATGGCTCGAGCCCTGCATTGGAAGTTTTCCCATTACCGTGGCCCATTGGACTTCTTATTGTGTTGAATTAAATTTCAAGATTGGCAATAGACCGTGTTTTACGCTTCCCGGAGCTGATCTTTTGTAATTTCCTGCCTATTTTTCTTTGAGTAGCTAAGTGGATTTTGTTAATTTTCAGTTTCTTTTTTGTTTCCTCATCCTTTTATTGTAGATTGGATAACTTTGTTTTAATGTTGTGATCGAAGTAGTAGTAGTACCTAGTAAAGTACTAAAATAAGAGTTTGAGTTGCAATCTGTAACATGTCTGGTTAGTACTTCCCACTTGTTTGTATGTTTACATAATAGAGAACATACAACAAAAGATATAATTTGTCCATATTCTATATAGCATCCTCCATACTATCACCACCACGAAACATCTAACATTTGCCAACCTAAAGTATATTGCAAACTACGAAGGCAGATAGAACATTCTAGAAAGTACCTATGCATTATGCCCACGGTAGTAATATAGTATTGCTGAGGATTTCCCTTAATACTCAAATTCAAATTCAATAATTTGCTTATTAAATGAAACGCTTAAACAAAACAAAGCTTATTACACCACGGAACGTATTATACATATTGGGTTCAAATTTGTTTCCCTGCAGCCGTAGCCATCATAAATATGTACTGACAAAGCCTCCCCTCCGTCGCCATGACAACCGCATCATACTCCCACGCGAGAATAAACGTATCTTTTTAATAAACGGTATCCGGCCGAATCAATTAAATCGACAGACTGACAGTTGTAAAATGCGTTGAATTCTTCGAGTGGCGGCATTTTTACCTGTTAATGAGTACGCCATATTTTAACGACAGTGGTCGATAAATCATATCGGCAAGATTGATGCGAGCGGGCGAAAGGGAAATGGTATGATTTGTGCGCGGTGACGGGCGGCATGACAATAGCGTGACGTCACGGGCTCGACGTTACTGCATTGTTGGACCGAATACTAGGCTTGTGGATTTGTTGGTTATAGGGACTTTTATATTGCGTTCTGTGGCATTGACTTTATAACAACATGAGAATCGTATGACAATGTTTAGCGCATAGCGTAAATAGATAGTGTTAAAATGGTTTCTATCCACTGAACTTTGGTCGACATGATAATGGTAGCACGTTACAAAAATACTTTTTGTTAATTTAACAAATACGGCATATTAATCTACGGCAAAATAAAGCATGAGCATTTACTTTTATTTTTAATATTTTTCCACATTTTGTACCTATATTATTCATTTTGATCCTAGAAACTTTGTGAATGTGATAACTTCTCTTGTAATAAAGCGGATTCATTATAGTTTAATTCTATTAATATTAAATGTAAAAAATATGACTATAGTGAATACATGTGGTTGATAAAAGTTTTTTGTGTGCCAATTGTAAATACTGGCGCTTAGGCTTTATTTGAAATATGTAATAAACACCTCGGTAATAAAACGAAGTAGCACGAGCAATGTGTGGACTACAAAAGATGAGAAAATGATTTCTAGAAATTTCATTAAAATTCCGCTTCGTCAATTCCGGGGGAGTTCTGTTTTAGGGTTGTCAATAATTATAATTATTATACTAAACGGTTTTAGAAGTTTAGTACGCAGCACCTTTAAGTGTAAACCGCGCCAAATGCTAATTTGACATGAAGCAAGTTGATTCAAAACGACGTTGTTATATTATGATCGAATCATAAAGTTTGCATTGGCTACCTAGCAAACTAGATTAAATAAATACCCGTGTGTTTAAAATATTAATAAAAAAATGTTTTAATAAAATAAAGGTTCAATGAATAGTTCCAAAAATAAGACCACAATACCAATACATTTTAAGACAAGAACAACCCTGCAAGCCAAGAAGGGCCAGGGAGTGGGCGGCGCGGGGGTGGATTTGTCGTGGCCCGGAAACGGCGGGGAATTCATTTGGGCGTAATAGGTTTCCGGGACCACCGTCCGGTCCCCGTCCGGACTTCGGACGAGGCGTCCGGCACGCAACGGAAACGACGCGCGTGCGATATGCCGGGAGATGTTCTTTTAAAGTAATTGTTAAATCAATTTTAAGTAATTTAGATATATAATAACACTCATTTTGAGTAATCACAAGTCAATAAAATGTGTGTACCTACCCGATATAGTTAAAAATGTTTATTGTCCTGACGATTAAATTAATCAATGATTTCTTTTTTGTTTTTGTATATAGTCTATACCACTCTCAATAGAGTACCTATCTATAATATAGACATAGTGTTGGGCTATAAGTAATATAATTCTCAACGTTTCGTTTTTTTTATATCAAAATCAAGTTACATTTATTTTACATCATAACATAATTTAATAGAACGACTCATGCACTTCATACTAATGAACACTTTCTGTATTAAAGCAAGAAATGTATGAACATAGCGTTGAAACAGTTCCAAGCTGTGTAAAGCATAGAGATGTTGAAGAAAAATATATTTTTCGTTAGTTGCATACTGAAAATAACCTACTATGAGTATTATTAAGTTACACTACAAACTAAAGATTCACTACAAACTACTTAATTATGATTAAAATCCTAAAATCATCTGAGATATAGGGTACTCTCAGAATTTGAACAATAAATACTCTCTTGGCTTTTCGAAATTTTAAAAGCTATTTCTTACGTTTACAGAAAGCATTCGATTGTTTCTTAGTTTGAATAATTAACAAACATTTAAAAAATACACAATTTAATACAAATAGTCCTGGTACATGTTTGTTACAATACATGCTTATTTTTATTGACTTTTAGTTTTAGGGTTATATTTTAGGTTTAGCAACTAAAAACCGTTTACGACAGAATTATTAACGTTAAGCAATAACTCTTAATAAACAAAAAAAAAACATTAAAATTTGTAAACGAAACTTACCTATAAACGGAAACATTATAGGTCAAAAATCACCTTAAATTTGGAAAAACCACGCATCGTTTGGCACGGGTCTATTCTTTCAAACGCGTCTTAATTCCCCCGAACAAACTTCGCAGACGAGAGGTCGATTCATTAAAACTCGTGTGACGTGTCATTAAGTCCCTGCGCTCGTGATAATTATTAATATTCAAATCATAATTCTGAGCTTGCGAAGTGAAGAAGCAAAGACGTGTTAACTTATGAATAAATCACGGCAAAGTTTCTCTCAAATTCGTTATTCAATGTGGAGTGAACGCTTCACATGTCTCGTGTATGATCGTAGTTATTACCGGTATTGCAGGATTTTTAAATGCTGTCAAAGTCAGGAATGCGGCTAAAGTGTATGACATTAATATATTTTTTTTAATATACTCGTAAACATAGAGTAGGTACCTACCTACTCGTGATTGTCACTAAACTCTCCCTAAACGGCTAGACCGATTTTAATAAATATTTTGTGGTGTGTCTAAGACAGAGAGAGATTGAGTATAGTGTCAGAAAAGGTAGTTTGGAGCCGGTGGTGGCGGTGTTGTCGAAATATTTCAAGGAACCAGCCACACTATTAGGCTTATTGAAAGTCCGTCAAAGGTACATCTGTCCAATACGATGCGAATTCAATGAAGTCACATAAATTTTTAAGGTCGGAAGTATCTATGGAAACAAAAAAAAAACGCAATTATAAGAGATATTTTTTTTTACGGAACAACGTCTACCCGGTCTTCTAGTAATAAATAAAATGTTTAAAAGATACATCAAGCTAGTCATGAATTTAATAAAATTGATCGCTATTTTTACCTTTCGTGATTTATCATTATTATCTCGAATTGGAATAAAAGCAGGACAATATACAATATATCGGAATGTTATTCAGTAGTTGTCCATACGTCACCCACGCACTAGGTACAGGCACTGCCCTTGAGATCAATGAACTCAACCTTTTTCCCCAATCAAAGTAATAAACAAGAAATAATGTGTACTTAAAAATACTATTAACGTGTTTATAATAGAGAATTATCAGTTCGGTAAATATTGATGTACATTATTATTTTTTTATAGTTTTACAGTGTTTATAATATTCGCTGTAGTATATGTTAAGGGACTGCTTCGAAAGATCGCAATGAAGGTACGCCTTTCGATCATTTTTTTGGTTTGGTTTATCATGGTCGTTAACTTTAAACTTCTTTGAATACTAACCAATTTCAAATCACACACGTAGAAGTATAACAATGGCACTAGCATCAGAACCTACAAACTACTTAAACCTAACATAGGTAGGTACATAGCATAATAAAAGCCAACGAATTCAAATGCAAAAAAATATGTACACAGTTTATTATAACTGTCAAAGCGTTTATTGCTTAACGAGCGAGTTACGTCGAAGCATACGGCCTAATCTATGCACGTTCACGACTAAAGTTGTACAAAACAAAACCCAACAACTCGTGAACCAGTATAAAAACAAAATACTAACGCGATTTGCGTTCAAGAGAGCGCAAAATAAAATAACACGGCGTAGGCGCGGCTTCGCGCCCCAGGGCATGGGGCTGTAATTTCTCTAGATATTTCATATTTTAACCGTAGACGCTCGTAGACGCCTGTAGACGCCCGCCGGCGTTAGCGACAACGTAGGCGTTCGTAGCACGCCTACGCCGTAGTGTGCTAGGAATCCTGTAGATAATATAGGTTTGAGCGATGCAGATTTTAAGCCAGTAAATATTCTTGGGATACAATACAATAATGATGGCGCGTGAATAGGTCTGTGTAAAAATACTGATGATTTGATAATAATTGCATACAATATGGCCTAACAATATGCGAGGATGCGAGGTAAGCTTCACAAAAGAGAAATGGAATATATATAAAATTATTTTACTTTTATTTTTATTACTCACTAGTGAGCCGGCTTCGCTTCGCTTCTATAGACCTTTTATCCCGTGTTGACTCCATGCTCAATTTCATCTAAATTTGTCAAGTGATTACAAAATTAACTCTGGTTATAAATAGTAAAAAAACATACTTTTTGCCCTTATTGACGACAAAACTTATATCGAAATTTCCAAAAAAAATATCTGAGGCTTGCGTAAGTTTTACAGTATTGTGTAGATATACCTATGAGTAATAACCTTATTTTTGCAACACAGACATGTCATAAAACATGTTCTTTAAGTGATTACCTAGTCCGTTTTAAAGCGTCATGAGAGGCACACTTCACTTCGTCTTTTACAAGCTGAAATTTTAAATAATTCAGATCACGAAACTACACACAGCTCGTACAGAGTCTCGTATTCTCCTGAACTGAAGGCAGCTTCGGCCTAATGGCAGTAAATTTCGTAATAAGGGTGTAAACGTGACGTATGTAACGTTCATGTAATCACGTAGCTCCTACACTCGCGGAGAGTGCTTCCGATTCAAAACATTTCGCTTGGGGTGAGTGTACACTGTACCACTTTTTAAATATGAGAAATGGCTCAAGTTCCATTCGAAATATAAGTTGTTCGAAATGTAAGTGTTACAGTACTATGTGAGTAGTTATATAATGATGCAGTTGACAGTAATGTGTTTGTAAGGAGATACTAAATTTCATACATTTTAAAGTTTTTGCTTCTTTATCTATTTATACCACATATGGAAGACCTCAAAATTATTTAAGTGTGCCTTTAAGATTTATGTTTTTCAAAGCCAAGCTAAACTCACTAGTTTAGATTTTAATTTAATTTACTTTTATTTAATTTTTATTTATAAAGTTAACTAACATTAATCAAAACCAGTAATAATAGTACTTAATTCAACAAGTACGTATCTACCTAATAAACTGAACATATTAGTATTTCACTGTAAACACATCCTTACGGTACAAACTTCATGCCTTAAAGCGGTACCAGTTCGTTCTAAAGACATTGCACAAGAAAAAGAAATATCATATTTGGTGTACTCGCTATAGCGAAATTAAAATTCTGTTTAAACTTACCTTCATTGCCTATAGCATGTTCATATTTTCAAAACGATGGTTTATTAAATACGATGGTTTATTTAAAAGGTATTATTAACAGGATGTACGGTAGAACGTATGCAGTGATATCCTAGTTGTTTGAACGTTGGTCTCTCGAACGGGAGTCCCTAGGTTCAAACCCTCCAGCACGCACCTCTAATTTAAAAAAGTGATGTGCGTATTAGATACTATAATCACTTGCTACGGTGAAGAAACCTGCACACGTAAGAATTCTCCATAAAGTTCTCAAAGGTGTGTGAAGTCTGCCAATCCGCACTAGGCAAGCGTGGTGGACTATGGCCTTTACCCCTCACACTGTGAGAGGAGACCCCAGCCCAGCAGTGGGACAGTTATGCGTTGCGATGATGATAAACAGGATAATTTAAGTACCTACTCAGAATTACAGTTTGAATTAAGGTAACAGTATATTACTTTTCTTAGCGCAATTATTTGGTGATATCCGTAATTATTTCTCTTCTATTCCTGTGTTGTATCTTTACAAGAATAGTCAATTTAACTTAAATTTATTTTACTATAGGTATTATTATTGTTAAAATTTAACTTAGACTATTCATACATTGGGTGAAAATCTATTAGTGGAAAGTATCTTATTAATGGAAAAAAGTTTTCGATCTAGTTTAATTTGATGCAAACAAATGTGTGACTTATCGTCATGATTACATTGAATAATTTTTGATAATCTACGAAGTATTAACTAGTAAAGTACTCGCAATCTTAACAGAATATATGACACAAAATCGCGGGCACACATCAACGAACAAAGCCGCGGCAGTAAGACTAACCGTAGTCATTAATCGAGGCTCACATTCGCGTTTAAAACTGTAAACTTACATCAACATTATTCAGGAGAAAATTCATCGCAGCGAGTTAAACCCAGATATTAATCTCTCGGCGGCATCCGAGCGCCGGATTCGCCATTTCGCGCCTAAATATGATAAACTTTCCCCCGAATTTCTTCATGGACCCCCCCGTTTCTTGGCGAGAAGAATGCCCCCGCGACTCCGGGGGGTGAACCCCCCGAGCCAAGTCTTACGGCCCTGCTTTTAAACTAAGCTCGTTAATTAATTACAGCCAAGTCGACGAGGGTACTGCCTTACATAGCTCTATGTGCCAGTTTAATATTGCACTCGCTAACGCTAAATGGAATTCGAAAATACTAATGGTGGTAATTTTTCAGTAACTTCTATATTTTGTAATTTATTAAGTCGAATTTTATTTTAAATGTTGGTAAAGTGAAGTATGATATTGATTCGTGGTGATATTGTTATATGAAACAAGTATCTTTTGGTTTAGATAGGTGCTCAAAATTACTTTTTATACACAATAGATAACGTAAGAACAATGATCTCGTTGGTGAATATTAAATTCACATAGAATCCTATTTATTTTGTGTTACAAAAGGCCAATTTTTTTTTAATATAGGTACTTGTAATATAGCTCCATATTTCAATAAGGATCGTCCTTATTGATAGTTCTCTTATTAAGAGTCTACTAAATACATGCCCATAGCATTCATTTCGCTTAGCTTGTAATGGTAATGTTCACTAAGCTTACGTTAAAAGCAAACGACTTACAAATCGATGTCAAAAACATTAGAAACTTATAAAATCCTATACAGCATACCATAACTAGAGACAACAACGGGTGAAATAAAATTAATGATTAATTAAAATATTGTTGAATCAAAATTTCAACGTAAAATTGAGACTATTAATGATTTATGAGCACCACTTGTACATTAAATGTCATACAATCCGCAATTGTAAAAACCACAAGGATTGCCAGCTTTAAAATTACATTAATTAGTGATCATAATGAACGGGAATAAAATAAAGCATTTTGATAAGCACTCCTATCGTAAAATTGTTGCTGATAATCCGGTTAACGAAGGGCCGTATTGATAATTTATTGTAATATTAATTCGAGAATCACGGGTCGGCGCTGGCAACACTTCACGCTCTATAATTAATTGCTACTAAATTCGCCCCAATTTGAATCCGGTTACCAAGTCCGCGAAGAAACTTACGAGGTACATAAGACTTAAGGGCAGGGCCGACCGGA
>LGAG01000038.1:400520-417536 GCA_001278395.1 Lerema accius | reverse complement strand
GTAAATTTAGAACAAATGTGACAAGCCGACGTGCGTTGCAGCGTGCAGCGCTGCGTGCGAAATTCACAGGTACGACTTGGATAACTTTGACAAGTTTCGTGTGCTGAAGTTGGAGTTTATCTGTAATGTAACTAACTGTAACTAAGCTCCATCCTTTAATTTAAATCTAAGCCAGAGAAAGCTCAAATCTTGTTGAAAAAGGCGCCTGAATCTAGTACAAATAGGAGTTCGCTGTGGTCTGTACACTGTATGATAGAGTCCCATAAGTAACTGGCTACTACTGAAGACCCAAGTTTAAATCTTTCACGCAATAGCTATTGTATTTCAATATCTTTCATGTACTGTTAATTATACAAATAATGTTAATACTTGATGCCTTTTCTCTTTACAGCCAACAACACATCGGTGACGCCTTTAGTGTGCTCATAATGTTGGCTATTTCCATATAAAAATAAGCAAATTTTTATCAAGAATTAGGTGAAGTCTGCGTAACCCGACATTACATCAGAATGCCGTGACCTCAACAGCTAAAATTATAACCGGGAATGACAGGCGGCGATCGGGCGATCTTCACCCTTCCCTCATCAGTCATAACGGCCGTCAGACGGCTAAGCGGCCGCATTCAAATTGCCATGCGATGACGGCGTGCTTTCGCGACCCCTGTCTTCTCTATGGACAAATCGCAAAGAATAAGCAAACCTCGCCTTTGAGATTATACCTACTTACCATTCGACTCTGGGAAAACTATAAATGAATAGTTAACTAACTTAACTATAATTATGTCAATACTAAAAACATAGTTGTATGACCAAGTCCAGAGAAAAACAATAACAAGGTAAATGTATATGAAGATTACAACTTCCACATCACTAATAAGATAGCTCTTATAAGACGTATGTTAAATTCCAATAAGACCCACTAACACCTACCTAGCTTCTAAAGAAGAAAGCTGTAATCTTATATGATGAACGCTCTTAGGCTACAGCTACAGGTAACACATCTTGAAATATATATTTTTTTTTGTAAATTTTTTTTCGTACTACTACCTACATAATGGTAAAACCAATACTCAATATCAAAGCAGTGTCTACTCTGTGTATAAAAGATTTTACTCTTTGCATGTCCTCGGCCGGCATTAAGCGGGGACATACTTTTTACGTCATTAGACATCGGGCGGATCACAGGAGTTATGGCGGTTGCTATGAATTGATTATACACCGCACCGAGGGACAGGGGATGTGACTTGTGAGCCTGTTGAAAAATAAATAATGTATTGGAATCTTCATATTGAGTGAGTATTTCCTGGACTACCCGATTTTTTATGAAGAAATAGAATATGTTAGCCATTAACATGGTGAATAAAAAATATTTTTTTACATACCTACAGTAAGACTTGAAAGTACATAAAATACAACGAACTGAAAATAAATATTTTATCTATTAGGTAAGCCCTTGTCAAAGAGCGAAGCGAAAGCGTGGCGCAGCGTTGCTTTTTTCTAATTAACTTAATTCACCATGGGTAATTCTTCTGCGTGATTTAACTCTACTATTAGTGTAGTACCTACTCGTATACTTACAACAGCAAAAGTAATACACGTCTAGAGAAGAGTGTCATGTACGGCCATGGAGATACGTGACATCAAAATCCCAGTAAAATTTTTGAGGATCGAAAAAAGTATTTATAAATCCTTTAATTTTTTATGATGATACCTTAAATATTACTAACTTACATCCTACTATAACCTTAATTCATTAATAAAGGACCGATCAGAGAAAAGCTTTCTTAAGCTTTCAAAAATCTCCATCACAAAGTTCTATCAGTACTTACATGAACCTACTAAAGTTATCAATAATACTATTTATAAAGACACAAAAGCAGATTACATACGCGGGATGTATTCCTGCCTCACAACTGTAGATACAGATAATCGCAAAAGTCAAATTAAAACAATATGCCGTAACCATTTAAACATACATTTTAATACAGCACCACAATGATGAGCAGAGCGTAAACAAAAATGCTGCGTAACTACACAGCAAACATGGAAACGGCAACGAACGCTCCAACAACGCGCCTACCGCCTACCTACATCATCGGAACAAACGAAACGCGGCAATAAACATTCATTTCGAAATTAAACACATCTACCTGCGAGTTTACCATCACGAAATCAGTAAATGAATAAAACAGTGAGGAATTGGACGCCGTAAATTCGCGTTCGGCGAATATCAATTTGGCCGCGGGAGGCAGGGGGGCGCCGATAAATAAAAAATATATAAAATACACAGTACCTACGTAACATGAAAGCCGTGAATGGCACTTGTGAAAAATGGACTTGCCGCTCTTCCAGGGAAGCAATCATTCAAACTGGCTGTTGTCTGTTTGCGCCTGTGCTCTTTTTCGCCTAGCATCGGATATTTTTTGCAATTTTTTTCGGCAATGTCATTCGCAGAGTTCAGGTGTGGGGACACGTGGTCCGGGACAAAGAAAACAAATATTAATAACCGGCATTTTTTAAAGTCCTTGCCGTGGGGCAATCGTTTATTGTTGTCAATATTTCGTAAATGATTTGAGTATGATGCGGCGTTTTTTGTCGGAACCTTGCTCGTGGCTTTGTTGCGATTGGGTGGGGCGACGTTAACGGGCCTAAACTTACTTTGTTATGTTTATTTAGTACCTAATGGACAGGTATAGTAGGTAGCGGTGATGTCAATATTTTACGAATAGTAATTATTTTAATATCAATGACTATGCAGCTATCATAAAAGCTTAGCCATTTTTCTCTCCTTCTAAGTAAAAATCATTAGTGATGTGATTACGAAAAGTTTTGAATGTAAACGATCTTCGGTTTAGTTGAAAATTTACACATTTATCAACAATGCAATCTTTGAACAATATTCTGATCTGTCTGTTGCACAAGTTTAATCATTAACATACAATGACTATCAATTAACAAACGGCATCATATAAGTATAAATAAAATTATTAGATATAGAAAAAAACTTAGCTTCTTTAAATGTTAATGAATCAAGTTGGCTGATCTCTACAATTTCAGTATTATACAAACTCCTGAACACTGAACACCGTTCCAGTTGAAGTTCCAGCGTTTTTTTGCCTAATTAAAATAATGCGTACTTCTCATTCTTCCTCCCCCATTCATTAACCCAATGTGCTGTAGATAAACGCTGTTTGCTCAAAGGACGGACTTACAAATATGTCGGTTTCGCTCGTTTTACTTAAATTAGACGGGAAAAAGTATGGTTCTTTTTAATGTATTTTCCCTGTAATGTGTATTAATTAACCGTGTCCTTTGTCACGGTTTACAGATTAATTAAATATTGAGTGTGTTTACCGATTACTGAGAATGCCTTATGTGGTTGAAAATTTACCGTCAGGTTTTCTCTCTATCATTTAGTAGCTATTGATAATTATGAAAAACATTAATCACTTAAGCTCTATTTTTGTATACACACAATCGTAGACTATCCGACATTTAAGAAATAAGATCGGATAAGATTACATTAGTTTTCAATCTGAGAACCTATGTATATGTACTGTACTATTTGTAATGCATAAGCATACAAATTCACTGTGAGTACTTAAATTAAGTGCAAGTAACTATAGTTATAATCTTCAATCCGAGTTCTGTTGAAATTTCCAAGAGCCGAATAAAAATCTTTAAAAATGTCTACAAGTTTCCTGACCAACATTAAATTAAATTTGAATAAAATCATTTCATCTGCAACCGACGAAGACGCCGCGAATTGCGCGAAATTCATAATTATCGAGACCAGTCGCAGACATTGCGGAATATTCCACATTTTTCTCGGCACTCGACTCCTCGACTCGACCTCACATTTAACCCGAATTCCAGCAAACTGCATAATTTCGCCACTAATGAGAAGAGAGTCGGCGTCGTCTAATTAGCGAAGTCGGTAAGACGCCCACTAAATAGAGGTTGCTAGCGGGGTACGAGGTGCACGAGGTGAGGCGAGGAGAGGTGAAGAGAAGCGAGGCGGTGGCGGGGGGGTGCGGTGCCGAAGAGCGTGGCTCACCTAATGAAGTGTTTCGCTTTGACACGCGTGTTCGTTAGCAGACCACTTCAGCGATCGCGACGAGTTGTGTTCAGATGACAGCTTCCTCAAATTTACCACTTAAGTGGCGTGCAATGGCACTGCACTTGTTAACTAGTCTGCAGTCACTTATCACTGTTTACTTAATTCTGTTGTTCGTTACGTTTCTAGGGCGATATTTGATGTAGGTTCTTCGCGTGAATGTGTGGAGATAACACAATCTTAGAACCAATGTCGATGAGAATCAAAATTAACTATTTTATAAGATATTCTTGCAATAATGAAATTCAGCACAAACAAAAATCTATTATACCTGTCATGTATGATGGTCAACTTTTCTTACCACGTGGTGTCTTTATTTTTGGTAAAAACATTTGATTTAGTACCATTATCAGTGCGTTTTTATGAAAAAATCAAAGTGATATCAAGTTCAAGCGATCGCTAGTAGGTACCTTACCTACTGTATTGACTTGAGCGTATCCATTCTTCAATAGATACATTTATTTTTAGATAACTATAATACACTTACGACGTAATACAATTATGTACACTCAGTCTATTTTGTATTATACTACATACCAACAAATAACAGAATGGACTCCGCGCAGTAATTTCCTGAACTACCTTTAATTACATCCTTTCTTTAATGAAACTTTCTAAAAATATTACTGTACAGAAACATTCGTATCCCTAATGCATTTCGCAATATTAATTTTGTGTACGTATGGAATAGCTACAAACTGGGTGTAATATTTAATTGCGTCGTGTGTATGGTAGACAATGGCAGGCGGTAATCAGGGCGGCCGCGAGGCGAGCCGAGCGCATCCTACGATATACCTGGCTTGAATCAAGGATGCCTGTGGACTGTGGAGACTTATCAACGTGTTATTAAATTTTGGAGAATTAAATGATACTTCAAAAATTGGCTGTACAACGGGATATGCAGCCAGTGCTATCAGCACAACTTTTTTTGGATCTCTGAGGAGTTAGGATTGTTTTGCCATAGTTTTTTGTAAATTACTTTATGCTTAATCAAAATGTATAAATCCTCCTGATTACAGCTTATTTATAAACTGCAGTAATATAAAATGGGTGTAACTACCTACCATACCTCTATATTTTTAAACAGTGGAACACTATGAATATTCATATCCCAATCGCTATGTTTACAAAGTGATTTTAAAATGTGTAATGAATAATCTAACAAATTTTTATTATGTATACATACCTACTACTACCTAAATAACACCTACTGATACCATGAAAGTGACGTTCCTAAATAATATCGCTATTATAATCAAATCTTAATCAGCTCTAATTGACCCAAATTGAAACAAAAAAAGGAAAAAGTGTAGTAACAGTAGCACCCACTACAAGTTTACTCTGAATTCTCAGCTGCGAGTTAAACATCGGCAACTTTCCTAATTGTAGCGAGATCCAGAGGGAATTGAAACTCGGCAGAGGAAAAACGCAATTATCCTTTCTGTTTTACGGAGGTGAGGAAGCATATTAAAAAACTTGAAAGCGTTGTCAGCCCTCGAGAGTGGAGCAGACACTGATGGCTATTAATTAGAAGGGTTGGATGAAGATATTTCATTATTTCTTCGTCGCCTGACTATTTTGTTTTGCTTCGTTTTGGGTTTAGGTAATTATTTTTGTCAATAAACACTGGGGTAATTGGTTGAAACCACAATTTTGGTATGGACAGAAATGTTTTTGACTTATTTGTGGTGGTATTGTTGGGTGGCAAAAATTCACTTATCAATTATTGTATTCATACGTTTTTCCGCTGATTTTGCTCAACTTTAATTTGCTATACCGTTTCATTTCACGTAATCAAGACTTTTTCATTTTATTTTATAATTTTTTTGGATATGAGTAACTCTAAATTTTACAAAACATCCTTAACATTATTTAAGCAGAGATACTTTTAGTAAGCATACGAGTAATATGCACTTAATAAAACACTCACCCAGTTGCTAAATTAGGTACCTTAACATTTACGAAACTAATATATGAATGAAAAGCAACCCATCAAGTAAGTAAGTGACATAACGGATGGTAATAACAGTGAAACATGCACTTATCAAGCGATCTCATATAATCAAACTGTGCAGTTTGTTAACAAGGTGCTAACTCTAGAATTTATGTAAACTGTTTTGAGCCCGTTCCACTTATCTGAGATTAAAATCTGGCTGTGCTAGGCACCAGTAGGCGCCGGCAATCACTCCTGAGGGAACCTGCTTTATTTTGCGGGATCTTATCTCTATTCTACATATCTGCATATTCATTGTAAGATCAATCAAAATGATGGTAAGGGATAACGCGTGCGTTACTCAGGTAAGCAAAATTTGAAATTGGAAGTAAAGTGATAACTTAAAGTCTTAAACGATTACTGTTTGTAAAAAATAGTACTATATTAAGATTCTGTTTAATCTGACTAACAGGCTTAGGTGATCGGTGCATTCGAAAAACAACTGGAAGCACTATGTCTATAGTAACTCGTACCTATTAATATTAGAAAACTAGTTCAACAAACATGAATACCTCACTTTTTTACGACTACGTAATAAATATAAAAGAAAAGCGTAAAAGCACCTCCTACGCGGACACGTCGATGAGGACTCAATGATCGGATTGTTTGACGATTCCGTTCAATAATTCACCTGACATCCTGCCCACCCACTAGAGGGCACCACAAAAGATCTTTGTTTCACGTCCCATTCACAAAACTGCATCATTGATTGTTTTAAACAGACTCCACGTCGCCGACTTCGAAACGCTTGAAACGTTCGATTTTTCTATGTATTGTGTTGCGAAAATCACGTTTGCGACGGACCTCTATCAATCAGAGTGGAGGACCCCCGGGGGCTGTTTCCGACCAGGTGTCCTTTTGGAATTTGCGCCGAAAAACTGCGCTTTAACTTGGATTTGAGAAAAAAAGTTTATTGTTTGATTCTGGGTAGTGCGCGCTTGCAAGCAGCCGGCCGCCAGGTAGGCGGGGTTTCAGAGCTAACTTAAATTTATTTCATAATATAAATTAAGTACACCTCAGTTTATTGACGTATAGGAATTTAGAAATATTGAACCAAGAAATAGTGTAGCATTTATACGTATAATCTACGTTTTCGAGTCGTTAAATAAATTCACACACATAACATTCACATTCACACACAAATACACACACACAGTTTATATTATAATTTGTGTACAGATAACTGTAAACCGAGACCATATAAAATGCAATGTATGAAATCTCCATGTGAGAGCCTGATACCCATACCACAAGTTAAATCTTACCATGGGTATCAGAGTTCAATATATACACTTGTTTCTTTAACCTACCATTTACTATAGGTATGTCCTTTGTTAACAGTGTTGTGTACAATTTTAAAGTTGAATAAATGTTTTATTATTATTATTATTATTCTATGGAAATACATAGATAGGTAGGTACCAATTGTTTAACTTTTTAATTAATGATTCTAGATTTATTTTCATTGTTTCAAACTGCCTTCGTATAAATATAGTAAATACATAAGCATATTTAAATAAATATATTTTTATTTTATATTACAAGGTTATTTAAAATATCAATTAAAAACAAAATATACAACTTGTCGTAAAACATAAAATACGATGGGCATTCAAAGGGAACAATTGCAAGCCAATTGAAAAATGTTCAGTCCATTGCATTTCAAGGGTTAATTTCTACCAAAGTACCTACCTACACGAAAGTCAACTTTGTTACCAGGTAATAAGAAACATACTTATATTATTTTTAACATGCGCGCAATTGATCTAAGCTTAGGAGAAGGCAGGTATGCGTAACTTTTTCATTGTCTGGTTTCTATGAATCAATGAATGAGTTTTAGAACACACCGCAGCAGTGGTCACTTTCTTATTATTTTACTTTATGCAATAGTAGAATTACATTGACAATATTTTTTGTCAGTATTAGTTTTTTTACATAGATGTAATATCTTTATCTATCTTCAACCCGCAATAATTATTGCATACTGTCTCATTGAATTATATCTACCTACAGTAGCAATAATTTCAAAACAAGTCGTAACCCTTCATCGTCCCACTTCTGACTTTAGAATGAGTAAAATTTAAGATCATGCGCAATGTTAACAATTATAATTAGGTATGTGGTGTTTTATTTACAAGATTATATTTCATTTCAGATAAAGTTGAACCCAGACGCAGTATGAAATTATTCGATTAACCAATATAATATAAGAGGTAAATAAAGTATGTTGCACAAGTACTGTATGATCTTCTAGCATTTATAACTTTGTTATAGGTGGATTGAAAATAAGGTATCTACTACCTAACAAGACAGGTGATATCTTGCGCATAAAACTAAGAAGTCTGCGAGTGACACCGACTGTCATCCACAATAGAGGCAGATATTACCTAAATCAATGCTTGAAAGATTTGCAACAATAGGTCGGACGTCTTTGTATCGGCTATTCTCTTAAGCCACGTGGGGCAGGTGGTGCGCACGCGCGCATCTGCTGACATAGAACCGCTTGCGCAAGATTTTAATCGTTTTTAGCAGATTTAGGGGTCCACAAGTTATGGAGAACCTTAAAGATTTTAAATTATGTGTTTTCTTTTAAAGACATGTCATAGAAATGTAGGTACATCTGAGTTATAGTATTTTTTTTCATATACTTAATTAGACAGTTGTTAAATTATTGTTACCATTTTTTTTAACGTTGTGCTGCCGATATTTATTGATGGAAATTTCCAAATAACGGAAGTTCAGGAATTCTTCTTCTATCTCTCTCTCCTTTGTAACACTATATAAAATCTCACTTTGCACGCTTCTTCTCCGTGGAGACTAACTATACCAATTTCTAATGATCCAAAAATAAAACTTCGAAGATTCAAGAAATTCCTTCAGCGCAATCTAGATTAATTCATTAAAATATAACCTACAATAAGAGTAGGTACATATATATATTTATTTTTCTTAACAACTCACACTTGCCAGTATTTTTGGAACGATGACAGCTCTTAGTTTTTGGCTTATCTAATGGGCCCAGTGCGCCAGCTGGCAACTTTTTGTTCATAGTTCACAGATCGTAATTCTCATCTGATAACTTTTATTAAGTCATCAGATAAAGATCGATGGTGTCTCGTGCTATTAACTTTTTTGTCCAAAATTGATAAAATAAAATTTATCTAAAAGAAAGATTTTTTTGTTTTCTCTCATTATGAATTTATTGATTAATTTTTCCTTCATTTCAAAGTCAAATTACTTATTTCGTCTCATCAAGTAACAGCTCACTTAACGAAAGTCAAAAGTTCTTTAACTAGACTTCGAAAACTAATTCGAATTCATCATATTTCTAACTCTCTGAAAGTTTTAGACTTGGAACTTTTGCTGTCAGATTAAAAACATTTACACTATAAGAATCATATCCACTGAAATACCTAGGGCCCCTTTTTGTGGTCAAAATTCGACCATCCCGTTATCTATGTATAAGAATGGAGTGGAGAGTATTATGGAATATATTACAGCGTACCTAATCTATTCTATTAGGAAAGGAACTTACACTTAGCGCCATCTAGGAAACATGTAGGATAACACCATTACGAGGAAAACTGGGACTGTGAATTTTTATCTACTTTCTCAATTAAATATACCTACTGCACACATATGTTTGTGCACTTGTCTATATGTATAAATTTCAAACTCGTCCGTGAATTAATCTGAAAACGGTACCAAAAATCGACCCTTTCGCGTACCTATTAATACCTACATATTATATAGATCATTATATTATATCTTAACACGTCAGTAAGAATGCGTTAAAGACTCCCCCAAGGAATCTAAAGGTACTTCGATATCAAGTTGGCTTTCACAGCACGTCATAATCACGCCAACAGCTATTGAGCGCGACGTTTCCATAGAGCCGCGTTTGTTGACTCCTCTGGTTAGGGCACACGTCACATCACCGTACCTTTATACGATAGAACGGGATAATGCCGTTGTGGCACTCTGTTTTATGACAATTAATATTTATCAATATTTTATGCTAACGTTGAAGTAACATAGATAGTTGTGAAAGTGATAGTAACGCTGAATCAGGGTAGGTTACACTGTTGTTTACTTTACATATTTTTTTTGTTTTATTTTTTATGGTTTATTTAGCTTCATTTCAATACTTTGTACCTATGTTATATCATGTAACTAAATTCACTGTAATATAATATAGCTTAAGACTATGATTGCTAAAATCGCTGCAAAAAACCTTAGTTAACTTAGTCAGTTTTTTCTTATATCATTATTTCTTTTTCGTCTTAATATTTTTAATATTCGTCGTAGAGATGTTGACCATATCGAACATATACTAGTATTAGAATACACCCCGCGGAATGTCGATTACGCATTGGTACAACGAGCGTGGAACGCAATAGAGGACGATTACCCTATCGCTCTTTGAGAGGCTCGTCACCAAGGAGCCGTGAAACCGTTCGTGTCCTTTTGACTGACATTTAAATATATAAAGGTAATATATCTATCGCTTATTCCCCGGCTAAGCCAGAAGGAGGTTAATGTTCTGCGAGAGTAGGTATGTATGTAAGTATTTAATGTCTATTTATTTGGACACTCGACAGTCCCAAAATGCTTCACGAATTTCGACATAATAACTTTGTAATAATTAAGATAGGATTATATAAATTACTTAGGTACCTACCCATACTTTACTTTAAAAAGTTAAGATCTCAGAAACATGACATCTACGCGGTAAAGCACATTCATTGCCAAAGAATCCCCATGAATCCCCAGCTTCAACATTTCAATTTAAACATTCCTGCCTATCACCTCACTTCACCTCACCACTAATATTCACCTTCCTCAATGCCTTACAAGGAGCGTATAAGTGGTTCCGTGGAAATATTTCAAATCAGAGCTTCGACAGTGTACAGGCAATAACGAGTGACGTGACACGCATGCCGGCCGTGTGCCGACTGCCTAATGTCGCAGTGAAAGACTCGCTCCTTTCACGCGGCGTTCGCCTATTTATTAGGGCTGTTTTGCAAAAGGAACCAAATGTATATAACATTATACAATAATGCTATACACTCATAGCCCCACACTAGGATTCCCTATGTCGTGGATGACACAGAAACATAGACCCAGACTGAGAACAGAAAATTTAAATTTCGGCTCCGCTGGGAATCGAACCCAGGACCTTTTGAACAGCGATCCGGTGATGCAAAGAAGGACCTGGAATTAGTTGTGCTAGAACCTTAAGGATCCTGAAGCCTTCCTATAGGTATAGATTCGGCGGATGGTCACCGAGGAAGACTCAATGGGCGTGGGGTAAGATTTCCTTCTTGACAAAAAATAAAAATTAAATGATAACAACTCAAATGCTAATAATTAGAAATATATAGATAATAAAAATATACAGTCTAATCAACTACAATGGAGACGAATCCAATGACACCTCATAATTTTGAAATACTTCAAGCCGTTTAAACTGTAGAGCATGCCAAAGAAATTGACCTACATACGTTTTAAAACCATTACCCTCTTTGTAGAGCAGTCGGGTAAAAATGGCGTGAAATTATACTGGGCGTTTAGATACGAATGTGGGTAGATGCGGAATGCGTGACACTATTCGGAGCGCGGGAAAATATTCGCCACCGCGATGCCGAAAACTCAACGAGCTCATGACATATTGGAATGCGACTCCATTTATCCCAGTTTCTATTACTAACTGGAGTGACGCAAAATTGGAAATTTCTATTCGTATTTTCATTGTTATTGCTATACGGAATTGAGCAAAATATTTAGGTAGTATTACAACAAGAACTGTTACTTCATTTAGGTAAAAAGCAATTTATGTTACATGCTACCCTCGAAAGTCTCTCAATAACAAATACAGTAATAACAAACAATTAACATCCCTGTGGGATATAGTCGTATAATAATATGATCTCTTAATTAAAATGTCTGATACGGCTGGAAATAGAATGACAATAGTAGAATAATAAATAAAACTTTTATCAGAAAATTTAAAAACTACCCTTAATGGCCTAAAATGGCCTCCACCTACCAATATTATAAACACAAATAACTTCGCGAGGCTGTTTTTTCTCTATCATGCAAACTTATTAGGTAAATGAATTTTAGTCAAACTTTACTTACATACGAATAACACATAGGCTATTAAGTTTAAGTTATAAAGACAATCTGTAAAGTACACAGACAAAGATACATTAACCGCCAGTAACAAACAAAACAACTAAACAAAAACAATATACACATTAACCCTACAAGTGCTAAGCTGAATTCCCGTTAGTAGGTTGGCGGTTGGCAGTTTTGGAATGCGCGACACCAGTAGTGCGGCCGAACGTCGCCGCCGCGAATGCCGAAAAGCCGAACGGCCCGTGACATATTGGAATGTGACTCCATTTATCCCGCTTCCTATTGGAATCCGGAGTGATGCCAAATTGGAAATTGCGGTCCTATTTTTGGCGTTATGGATAATGCCACTTGTTACGACGTCGGATGTCAGGGATATACAAATTAAATAGATAGCTTAATCCGCGTGATTATGAATGTATTAATTTTCGACGGTATATTAAATGTTTTTTATGGTCATTCAACTAAAGCTTGCAGACATTTTGCAGTCGAAAATATTAGAATAACAAATACCCTAAAAGTAAATAATTTGGAACACCAAGTTACCTAGTGTCTAGAGGCATAAGTAGGTTCTGAAAACTACCATAATCACCAAATTAAATAAAAGACAGCACAAAAATGTGTAAACAGTTCAATCTGCAATTGACTAAACATAACAATCATCCAAACAACAACCGCTTATCACGATTATTCACAATACTTAAACACGAAACGCGAACAGGAGCTGTAATGATTTCGAAATGCGACAAAGTTGATGCGAATGCTACAGAACACACAATGGACTAAACGGATTCGGCACGGTCTGTCCGTCAAACGCACGAACAGCACGCATCGCACGTCAAAGCTTGCCAACCAACAGCCAACCCTTGCGTGCGTTATTAAATCACATTTTGACAAGCGTACCGTGAAAAATTAATCGAGTGTCGTCGAGTAAGCGGACGGTAGAAAAAATGAAAACATGATGGCATTTCGCTTGGTCCCCGGGGCCACAAAGGTCAGGTCAGCCGCTCGTGAAATGCCTCGCCCTCCGGACATGGAGTCCACTCCGCTGGGAATCCACTACTGCTGTGTAAACAATGTTTCAAAGACAAAGCTGCAACAGATTGCTCTTTCAAGAAAATTAACAGCCCTGATGCAAAGTATGCAAAACTTTAATCTAGGAAAATGAGATGCTTGTTATGAGGTTTGCTGTTTCTTGTTGGAAATAATAATATTATGACGTATACCTACAACTACCACATACTTTTTCATTTGTTATTCGACAACAGAATGTACTTTTTATATAAATTTTCATTTCGATTTCGCTGTTTTAGGACCGTCATGAATGTCAATAAACCCCATTAATTTACCAACTCCAATAAGCGAACTAAATAACCAGAATTTACCCTCTAGTAAACATTTTGCAATACTTAAACCAATGATTCAACACACTTGTTCACCTTTACGTATCCAGATTCCGATTTTCGTAGCAAACGATCGCCATTCATCATTAATCCACCGTTCACCTATCAAAATAAACGAGATTCTTTAATTACTAGGGTGGATCCCCTTGATAGTGGCCATTAATTCATATCTAACACGGAATAATGCAATTAATCTCGCACAAACTGTTTTATAACGCACTCGTGAGAAATACGCACTTGTTCGTTAAAAAACAAGAGTAGATATATATCCCCATGAGCGGGATAGTGGGATTCGCGGTGATCCATCACGGATGTCAGATTAATGTTCCGATGTATCATACATTAGTGCGCCCTGTTTCGATTCATTCAGATATCTAGTGAAAGATGATAAACATTGGCGTCTTTGTTAACAGCTGATAGTAATCGAGATACTGATAATGACATTATTATCTTTACGTTATGTACCTACCTACGCAAAACTTACAGATATTTTTTTATGGTATGAGAATAGCAAACAAGCTGCCACCAACCTTGCTGCTCATGGACATCGCAAAAATCCTCGAGTAGCTTAAGAAGGGCCGTTAGATGATTAGGTAGCTAGTTATCTAGGTACCTAGTTAAAGAATTTTATGTTTAATTCAAGTCTAGGCATAAGTAGTTAAGGTCAGGCAATTACAGTACTGTACATTAGGTACAGTTATTAGGTACAAATGCATCTACTTATATTAACTTCTCTCATCCCTATTTACTTCCGAAAAGTGTAACCTCGCTTATAAGGATAGAGCCACTAAGTCTTTTAGAACTTACGACACAAACACTAAAGGGTTGAAGTGTATTTGGTCCCAGGTATGAAAAATAAACCTCTCAACATAATTATTAGTAATTACTCAAAAAAACAAGCTACACAACACAAACAACCAAGTAGGTATATTATTTACTACCACGTGAACAAAACAAACGAACATATTTACCAATACCATAACATAGAACCTATTGCTTAATACGTTTAAACAAACAGGTCTAATATTAATTGGAGGTACATATCAATTACAGAAATCATTGTGTACGTACACGGTACACTCCGCTCCCTACGGCTGTGACGTCATTATTAGTAATCAGCATACCGTGGGCAGTTCACGGTAGAACGAACCGATAACAATATCCGACAGTAATAAGGAGAATCCTTTCGGTTTGAATGCTGTGTGGGGTAATTGGCATTAAAATTGGGAAGAAGTGGTAACCCCAAATAGAGTAACAAGCGCTTACCGCCACATGGGTGAACTAAACCACCCTATACAAGATGGGGTGCACAGGTATTGTTACGTGGCTACTAATAAATGATCTGGCTTGCTAATTATTACCCGATTTAACGCCGGTTTTTAGAGTACACGTATATTTTATACTCGTACCTTCATTCCTTTGGCAGTTGGCACGATCTACAATGCAAACAACTAAACGAATTTTAATAGATATTATACTTTAATTAAAGTAATCCTACTTAGGCTACTTTTTTACCTTCGTTTCGGCATAGGTTTACCGAAGCGAAGCGAGGGCGGGTCCACTAGTTGTATAATAAAATTGATCGATTAAATAAGAGAGTATCTAATAAGCCACAAAAAATAATACTGACTTAAAATAGAAGCCTTACTTGCCAACAAATTAACTGACCTACAGAGGTAGGTATCATATTCTTCAATATTTAATTAGGGTCATTATTACATTTTACACAACATTTCTAAATACTTTCCTATATATTTTTTGGGCATTTTCCTTGTGTAGTTTATCACAGAGATTTAATCATAACAATAAAATGGGTACAATAAGACACACGACGGCGATAAGACACACAATCATCTAAACATTGATCAAATTAATGATAAGATTTTGTTTGAAAATAAAGTTATTTGTTTTGTCTGTTATTGTTTCAATAAGCTGCATTGCAATTTTAAGGTGCAAGATTTTTTTTTTCTTGGACGATTTTTCGGAACGCTCGCAAAGTCTAATAAAATGGGATTTAACATTGCTTTTGCCAGTAATAAAGCCTCACAAACTTTTTTTTTATGTATTAGGGTGGTAACTTCGCTTTAATTTACGGATTTTAAATAAAAATAAAAAAAACGCAACTATTTATTTACCAACTCAACACTACGATTTCAAACCAAAAAATAATGTTTTTTAATAATAATAACCTTATGATAGATAAGGTATCTAATATTCAGCTTATTTTTAACGATAGCAGTTTAACAAAACGTCTTTATAACGAGTGATTAAATTGAAGTGGTCGTGTTATAATGATCGCCCGCAGAGTGGTCGCGGTGCTCATCGAATTGACGTAATCTTGATAATTGCTGTTGTGGTGTACGTTACGTCAGCGGGAGAACGAGTACGAACCCTCTTAGTTCTCCGAGGGTTTGTATCTAACGTTCTATAAATTTGTAGAAATTTGCCAATTATGTTCTTTATAAATTAACTAAATAAGACTCAAAGATAATACTAATTGACATTACAATGGCTGCTTATTAAATAAATAAAGGTTAGGTAGAGCTACTTAGATAGAAGTAGTTACAGTTAAATCACTAGAAATAAAGCTTATAAGAAACATAGGTAGTTACATGGAAAACTGCGTTTTATCTTTAAACTTTTGTTAGGGAATCTTTGGAAAAATAAAATTATCTTCCAGGTATATATGTACATGTATATAAGTAAGTATAGGTACGTATACCATTGATTATTTATTGTAGGATCATTTGAAATGTAGCAAAGTAAACAAAACAAAAAGCAAGTAAACAATTTAAAAACTGAAATTGTGAATGTTTCCAAATCAACGTCCGTATAGCGGTAAAAAGCCGAAGGGTGAGGGCCCTCGGGGCGCTATATTATAACCGGGCATAATATCTGCGGCGTCACTCGAGCGCAATAAATACCCAAATAAAGCGCAAATAATACCCAAATCGCTCATCAGCTCCCCTGCCTCCCCCAACTATAATTATCTATAATCAGAACACCCTCTGTAATCAGTGTTAGGCAATGCAATGTATTCATTACAATTACTATCATTTGCGTAGAGTCGGCCGTAGTCTGCCCTTGCGGAGCGGTAGCCCTCATGTGTTTTACTTTCACGAATCCGCACCGAATTTAATTTACGTCCAATAACAGTGTTCGACATTTTTTGTGCGTAATTTTTCACCGGTGTTTCGGAATGCTTCGGACGCCATAAATTATTCGCAACAGAGGGACGCGCTGACCCCGAACCTCAGTCGATTAAGCATCACTAGGTCTTCCTTCAATTTCATATTTATAAACGGGGATTACGCAAAAATGCCAGTGTAATGGATCACCTACAGGACTTAGGCCGGGCCGGCGGCG